>VMDR010000396.1:0-247214 GCA_007922815.1 Macrotus californicus | reverse complement strand
CACCAACTTCCATAGCTGTCACGTGGGGGTAGCTGAGCAGATTATGACCCCGTGTACTTACCATGAGGATTCCTGTGGGTTCTCAATAGCTTTAGTTCAGTGGAACTGTGTTTGACACACTGCGTTTATTTGTGGTTAGGTGATGTATTCATTTCTGAAAACTTGGAAAGAAAAAACAGCAAATGCTGACAATCTGCCCTGTTTTAATCCCATCAGCTCTTAAACCTCTTGTAGCTGAACTGCACTGGGGATCCGAGCCCACTTGCGGTGTGTGGTCCCCACTGTGGCATCCCTTTGCTCCAGAGCAGCCTTTCGTCTGAACCCGTCAGTCCAGACCGACCTCACCAAGAGGATTCGGTTCCTGCCGTTCCCCGTGGACATCTGTCAGGCAGGCCCCGGGATGGGGGCAGCCGCAAAGCCGTGTGCCACGCTGTGCGGTGTGCTGGTTTCTGCTACTTGGATCACCCTCAGCATACAAGCTGCCACCTGCTTATAATTATGGAATAATAGATTTTATTTAAGAAGTAGGAGCTTGTTTGAATTTTGTGTCTCTTAGGTCTGAATAGAGTCATTCATTGAATAATCAACAAATATTTAGTGAGGACTGGGCATTGTTCTAGGACAGTGGTCTAGCAAGGAACCAGGCAAAGTCCGTACATTCTAGTAGGGATAACAGACAATAAGCCAAGCCCCAAATAATTGCATAGTGGAATGTCACACGATCACTATGACTGTTAAAAGGAAATTGAAGAGGGTAAGGCAATAGACCACGACCTGAGGGGAAGAGGCTGTTTCAGATGGACTTGTTGGAGAAGGCATCTTTGAAGAGGTGACACTGAGCAGAAATGTGAAAGAAAAGAAGTGAGGGACTGAGACTCCTGAATACCTGGTGGCAGGGCGCTCCAAGGTGTGGGAGTAGCCAGTGCAAAGGCCCCGCAGTGGGATGGCACCAGCATGTTTGAGGCATGATGGGAAGGTCGGCATGATGGGAGTGCATTGGCCAAGGCGGAGGTGGTGGAAGTGAAGCCAGACAGACAGCCAGGAGCCAGGTCCGTTTGGCCTTCCAGACCACAGTCAAGATACTAGACTTTCTTCTAAGTACAACAGGAAGTCAGTTTTGAAAATCACTTGGTCGTTTGGGTGGAGAGTGGAGTGTTGGGGAACATGAGAGGAAACGGGACAAATGCAGAAACTGTTGCAGGTTTCCTGATGTAGACTCGAGTGAACTTGACTGGGGCCAGGGATGGGAGACGTCGGAAGTGACTGGAACGAGGAGTATTTTGACGGCTGACTTGAGTGGCTGATGGAGGGATTTGAGGTGTGGTTGTCGGGGGAACAGCTCTGCCCTAATTCTCCATTTAGAGGATCTCCAGGACCATGGTCATAACCCACCCACTCCCGATGTCCCGGAGTGAATATGACCCACGGCACTTGAGTCCATGGCCTTTCATGAAGATCAAGAATGAACAAAGCCTGAAAGGGCTTTCATAATTTGAAACAAAAATTAAATTTTTAAATGTGATATGTTTTCAGTAAAGAATAGAGTCAAGATTTTGCTGGCTTTGTATCACCTTTGGAAAAAAAAAAAACCCACATAAAACCTTTCCTTAGCAACCTTTCAAAACCACAGCAGATGTTCCTTAGAAAAACAAAGTAAATGGCAATTTCCAGCAAAAAGAGACCCATTATCACGGGCTCATTACGCAGTTCATTATTTTGTGTATTGGAGAGACTGGGTTTAATGTACAGTTTCTTCTGCTGGGTAGGAATCCTAGAAGTAATCAGGACAGTTAGTGGAGGAAAGAAGGCAAATAATGAAGATTCAGATTTTCCTCTCCTCAGTTCTGGCATTTGAAATTTTAAATAATTTTCTTGTAGAAACAATACTCAGAGTTGGGTGGACTCATTTTGGATTTCCTGTTTTCTTTCCTTTTGTTCTGCTATTATTCCTTCCTTCCTCCAAGGCTGTTTATCAGATTTTTTTCCCCTGCAAAAAATAATTCGATATACTTTATGGTTTCTGAATATTCTAAGACCACTATGCTTTTGCTCTAGGATACTTTTGTAAAAAAAAAAAAGAACAAAATTGAAATAATGTGATTTGAGGGGGAAGGTGTTAACTATTTCTAGTACTTTTTCCTGAATAATTACCCCAGGAATCTGTTCTACTGCAAATTAGCTGGGTCTTTGGATAATTTTTTGATCTTTAAGATGACATGTGTAGCCTATGATTAGGTGTATTTCGTAGCACTGAAATTTAAACTGTGATATGAAAACCATATCAGCTCTTGTTTTGCGTTTGAGAAGACACGAGGTTATTAAAGAGTGCATTCATGTGCAGAGCGCTCCCCTATTTCCAAAGTCAATACGGATTTACTTTGGAACGTGCAGACAGCACTAGCACCCTGTGAAGATTATGGAGTCAGCCTCTTACTGGTTCAGGGAGCTGGTAGCTTTGCCTGTAGCAGGGTGTCGATAGTTAGTTTTATGGTGAATCTGATTTTATAACAAGATCATCATTCTTCAGTTAAATAAATGTTGCTCAGATTCTCCTTTATTGATAAGAATGTGATTTAATAATGTTTTACTTCTTCCAAAGAGGAAAACTTTTCCAGACTCTTTAGGACACAGGACTTTATGTTCTGGGCTAGAAGGGATACTGAGGCTAAAACTCAGCCTTCGAGCACACCTGGCCACGCTGGACCTTGGACATTCATTATTCGTTACTTAACATCAGTCATTAATGATAATGGCTGCCATTTATTAACCACTTAGTATGTGTTGTTATGATCCACCTAACAGTCAGACAATATTGTTTTTGTAACAAAGAAATTGAGGCCCCGAGATGGTCCTCTCGGGGCCCACAGGAGTTATCAGCAGGACCAATGTTCATATGGGTGGAAATGAGGCTACAAAGTAGAGGACAGCATAGCACTTGCCCTTAGAATATGTCCACCCCATGAGGGAAGACCAAGAAGGTAATTATATGGAACAGCAAGAAGACAACTTGATATGAGCAAGAACTCTCACTGAATATGAGCTGACTGCTTCCCCTAAGTGCTGAGAGAAAGCAGCTAAGACAGCAACCAGGCTGTGGTAGCATCCGTCAGCTCATTGAGGACATACCTTGATTAGAATTTAATTAGTTACTTGTTTGAATGTTCCTATACAGGGATGGGAGGAGAGGGGGTGGTTAGAGCCTGCCTTTGGTAATAAAGCCTGTGCTCAGCAATCCCAGACTTCTGAATATCGTCCCTGCTGCCCGATCCCCATCTCTCATCACTCACCCACCCTCTAACATAGTGACAGGAAGGGGACCTCAGGTTCCCAGACAAACGTCCACATTTTGCTTTTGGTGAGCTCTCTACAAGCATCAGCAGTGCTGTCTACGGCTCATCACTTTTGTTGTTTTTGTTTGTTTTTCAACCACGTAACTCATATCAGGATGCTTTTGGTTGAAGGAACAGAAGGGCAGGCTCATATTGGCATAGGCAATGTGGAAGTCGCTTGGTTTCCATAAATCGGCACCCAGGGATAGAGTGGTCCAGTGTCGGTTCCCTTGGAAGTTGAGCGGTGAGATGCAGGCAGGCTGTTTCCCTCTACGTGGACGCCTTCACTCTCTGTCTGGGCTCCTTGCAGACCTAGGATGGCTGCTACATGAGGACCCCCGGCTTCCTGCTTCCTATCTGGTGTCAAATAGATCCTGGCTTCCCGCTGCTGCATGTAAGAGAAAGGAAGGATGTTCCCAGAAGCCTCCAGTAGTCAGATGGAGTTCACACCTGCATTCCTGAACCAATTACTGGCAAGAGGGGTGGGGTTCCCTTAGACCATGCACGCCCACCTTGTGAGCTGAGCTCAGCTTTCCAAGCCACAGGCCGCTGCTCAGAGAGGGAGTAAATGATTACAGAGTCCAGAGCGACGTCCATCACAGGAAGGAAGACTCGGAGCCTCCGGTGTTTCCTGATGTGTCTTATTTTCCATCCTCCTAAGCAGGAGCTGGGGCTGATGAGTAGTTTGATATGTAGTGCCTACAAAATGAATGACCTAAAATTATTAGGAGCCAGGTGATAGACAGTTGGAAATCATGAAAACATGCTCAGCCTCATTAGCAGTCAGGGAAATGAAAATTAGGATCCCAGTGACATACTATTTTACTTCCACCAGATGGGCAAAAATGAAGAAACCTGACAACATGCAGTGTTGGCAATGATGTGTGTAGGGTAACAGGACTTCTCACGCACTGCTCATGGGAGTATAGTGTGGCCACCACTTTGGGGAAAAAGTTGGTGTTATCTTGTAAACTGGAAGATGTACTGACCGGCATGTACCCTTTGACTTAACTGAAGTACATATACTATATATGGTATATACACATGTATAGAATATATACTAGAAAAATTTTTGCAGTTTCTTTAAAATCATGTTCAGGGAGGCAGGGATGAGAAGTAAAAAAATAAATTTAAGAGAGGACTTCAAGGAGCCTTCATTTGTGTGCGGAAGTACAAGCTTTTGGTTTCTGGGGTGGTCAGTCGGGATCTGCCTTGGTGCCTATTTTTGATAAGTCACTTGGAAGAGGAATGCACAGCAGGAGGATTCCTTGGTCCGAGGGCCTGGTGAGTGAAGCCAGGCGGTGACAGGCTGAGCAAGCAGAGTTGGAGCGCAGCAGCAGGGCTGCCTGACTCAGAAGCACAGCAGACGGGCGTTTCGTGAAGACGGCACACCTGTTTGGTGATCTCCACTTCTGTTCAATTCCCCCTGGGCCTCGCTGCTCGGCGCGCAAACTGTCGCTCCTGTGGTTACGGGTTTTTGCCAACTTAGCCTGTAACAGAATCTCTTACTGGTTCACCACAAGGCCCACTGCTGGTGCAGGTGGGGCTGGGGGGCACCCACCTCATTCAGCACCTCTGTGAATCCCCTCTAGGGACTTTCTGTGTCTCACTCAACACGTAAACCCTAGACGGAGCTGAGCGTTCATGTCACTGCCTAAAGTGACTGCATGGGACAACGTGATTTTGTCCCTCTCTCAGTGTCCCTGTTAGGAAAGTGAAAGAGTTGAACATGGGATTTCTGAGGTCTCTTTTAGCCCCAGCATTCTGTGACTCAGGGCATCTGTTGGAGAAGAGCCACCGAGTCGCAGGAGGCTGGCATGACCCGCTGGCATGACCTCACTGGTGCTGTCCTTTGTGCTTTCGATACTGCAGACCTCTGGCATTCCCTACAAACATTCTTTCTTAGTTGTCATACTAATTATGTTCCAGGTTCTTCTCCAAGAAGCATGCAAATGGTAGTGAACTTAGCAATGACAAGCTAGAACTTTCCAGAGCACATTAGATGTAAGACTCAGATGGTGTGTGAACAAGTCCACTCATTTTACTGAGCCTTCAAATGCTCGCTTATGGGCCCGGGGAAATGTTAGTGTGACTTTAGCCTGCAGCTAACAGAAAGCCTCCCCCTGGACAGGGGGTGGTAGATACCCCCATGTTTGCACAGAGCTTCCTGAATCTGTGTCCTTAGGATGAATGAGGCATTGGCCTGACCTCCCTACCCCTAAAAGGTTCTCATTCCTCAGTGTCCTGAGTCTTGCCGGCGCTGGGCCCAAGTCCACATGCAGGCACGTGTCTGGGATGTTGGTTTTGTTTCTCTCTCCTCACCCACCCTGGGAGACTCAGCAGGTCCTGTGTTATTTAACACCTTAGCACATGACAATATGGCCACAGCCCTCTTCCGGAACTTTCTTCTCTTGGCTTTCTGTTGCCAGCCCTTTGGATGCTCTTCCTACATTCTGACTACTCTTCTGCAGTTATGTTTCTGATTTTCTTTCTCTGCCTGCCTTCCAAAGTCTGCGGATGCGGGCTCCTGCTGTCAGTCTTCCTTGTGGTCCGTAGGAGAAGCAAGTGCACATGCTCTGGGGGGCCTTGCAGGAAGCTCGGATGCGGGGGTGGGAGGAATGCCAGAGGATAGTGCTATGCAGACCACAGTGGGCACTCCAGCCTGTGTCACGTCCACCATGCACAGTATGACACAGCGTCCTGCCCAGCAGCCATGCCCATCTGTGGGCTGGACACGGCCAGCAGTCCCCGAGTCTCCAGCAGCATCTGTCAATGCTTCAGCTACCACGCCTTGGTGGCTTGCTGCCCGTGTTTTTGCCATTTCCTTTAAAATTCTTTTTAGTATTAGAAATGATATAAATGTTACATTTTTGTCAGCAAACCTTACCTCTGTGGTTTAGAAATAAAATCATGGAAAGTAGCTATCCCCAACTCCACCCTCGCCCACCCCAGTCTCCACGTCAGCACCTAGGCCGCTTGCCTCCTGTAACGCGGCGTTACCTGAGTGTGCTTCTAGGGCTCAGATCCTTGGTGTGTGGGTTCCAGAGCCACGCTGCGGGGACGGGAAGGCCTGGGGCACTCCCTCACTGACCCACCTGGATGGTGGGCAGGTGGCATTTTGAGGTGTAAAGCAGAGAGGGCAATCTCCCTGTGCCAGGTGTTTCTGTGTTCATGTATTTGCTTCTTGGGGGGATTGTCTGGGAAAGGGCCGATTGTCTTCCTCAGAGGGGGGTGGAAATATGGAGAGGACTGAGCAGCGCGTAGAGAGCACACGAGAAGAGCCCTTCATCTAACTGTGCGTCCACTTGCCAATATCATAAGCGCTCAGCGTATTTCATTTCCTTGTTTGTTTACGCATGTGTGCAATGTCTTTGCCATGTCCTTGTGGGCCGTGAATTTCCAGAGGACTTGTGTGCGTGCAGCACCTGGCACAGCATCATGGACGACGGCATTTTCACGGTGCTTTTGCTGTTGATCACGTGCTTGAGAGCTGGCAGAGAAGGGGTCACTGGTGCCTTCCAGACTCTTGGTTTGCTAGAAACAGACACGGAGACAACACGGTCTAGAGAGCCCAGCGGCGAACTAGCATGTTTCAAAAGGTAGTGATAATCTACTTTCAGATAGTGCATTCTATACATTACATCGTACATATGTCATAATACAGTCTCCTCCGACAGCAGGTCGATATTATCCTCATCTTAGAGTTAAGGGGCCTCAAGCAGAGGGAGGTCAGGTAACTTGCTGAAGTCACAGAGCAAGGAAGCGTGGAGCCGGGGTATCAACACAGCCGCTTTAATGCCCCTGGCGGCCCGGCGTCTTGGGTGGGCCCCTTGCCAGGCTGACTTGCCCACCCAGGAGCCGTGTCCTTATTAGCTCATGGCTGCATGCCTTTCTGGAACATCAGCAGCTCTGCTCTCAGTTTGTCCATTTCCTCCCCTAGGGTTGTTATCCATCCATCTCTCAAAGATGGCACGGCATTTCTGTGTTATATAGAACAGTTTGTGGCTGATATTATACACCCTTACACACACACACACACACACACACACACACACACAGCTGTGGGCTGCTCTGGGGAAAGAGAATGATAATAAATTAATTGCTTTTTTAGAAGTGGGTGGATTTGTTGGAACAGATCAAAATACCTCTTTATCTATATTTTCTAATTTGTGCACGCATTAGAATTTAGGATTCGACTGCACAAAACATTCTCAAAGGATTCTTATCATCTGCGTTGAGGGATTATATATTTTACATGTTCCAGTTATACATTTTCCTAACCTCAGGAAGAACTTGTGTTTCTTCTGCCTTTGTATACAACTAGTATGTCATTATCAGCGACAAAAAATTCAAAAGGACCCAGAAAAGAAACAAAACGCTAGTGTTTGGGAACACTGAGCAAGGCCTGTTTGTAAGTGTTACATCAGCTTTCCAAACAGTTTACACAGTGCTCCATGAAGGGATGTGTCCGCTTCTAAGTAAAGGTCTAGTTGATGCTGTTCTGGAGGGGACCTCCGCGGGGACACCCGGAGAGATGGCCCAGCTTCTTCTTGCCGTCACATGCAGATCGCTCCTAACGGCTTACTGCTCTCCGTAAGGTGAAAACGAAATTGACTGTTCAGCACCGTTGTCCTCCTCTCAGAGTCATTAGTGTCCATCCGCGTGCCCTGAAATCATGGGGGTTGTCACTGGAGAAGTTTCACAGCTGTGGATGTGGCAGTGGCGCTAAGACTTGCCAGTAAAGCCAGGGCTGCTCATTTCAGGAGTCGGGGTCAGAGCTGACGGTCATTCGACCGTTTCTGAGCAGTTCACCCCGATACCTAAGGTATGATTGCTCCTGATGACAGTCGGTGCCCCACCTGGGGCTCTGTCCACAGGAACTCAGACCCGCGGCTCTTTTTCCTTCGCTGTTTAGTTTTGGCACTGGACCAAGGACCTCACTAAATGCCATAGACACATCTACCCACCCATTCATCATTATTATTGTTATTGTATTCTAGCACTGGGATGTTACATCCATGGTATCATGGTACATGATTGTTGTTATGGGGCTGTTACCGCTTTTGTTGTGTGAATTAAGAAACTGAGGTTGCCCCAGGCACATAGCTAGTGGTGGAATCAGAGGTCAGAACCCGGTGTTTTATGATTTGAAGACAAGGCTCCTTATCCATCCACCATGGATCTGGAAGGAAACACCGATTTTCAGCCCCTCATTTTATGGATGATCAGATCGCGGCTCAGAAGAGAGGGCCACACCGGGGTCTCACTCCTGTTGGTGGTCTTCAGCCCTGGTGTGCGGCCATGCTCTTCCTGCTGTGCACTGGAAGTCTCAGTTGTCCCCTTTCTCTGGACGGTGGCTGGTCACTCACACTAGGAGTGCTGAATGAGTTTGCCTCACTGGAATTGGCTCTGTCTGTAGAAACAAAATGTGGTGAGTTTTCATGAGCAAGTGTGAAAAATGTAGATTCAGAGATTAAAAGAAAAAAACCAGCTGGGATATGATGTAGTGAAGGCAAGCAGGTATGAGTGGATTCTGGGCTCCCAAATTCCTTTTGGAACAAGCAAACCAGCAAGTTCACTGCCACTGCCCCCCGCCCCCCACCGCGGGTGCCATGTAGAGTCATTGTCCCTCTACAAGTGGCACCCGGCGCCTCCTCCATAGTGATTTCCACGTTCCCGTTCAGAACTCTGGTAAGACAGGATTTCCCCCTCTCTTCACATCCACGAATTTCCCTCTTTCCACACCCATCTGTGGTCACCTTCCCCTGTGCTCAGACACACTCGGCTGTACAAAGAGCAGACCCAGGTGTCCCCCACCCCACCACGTGGCTGCTGGGGCTTTGGGCTTCCTGTAGGCATGAAGGAATCCACTTTATGGATCAGTACAGCAAAAAATCCTCCTGTGAGGTTGTTATTATTGTTTACTATTCATATCCCACCAAGAAGTCGGATCAAACAGAGTCCCCAGGATAGGACTTGCTGCTTGCTCTCACTAATAGCAGGCACTTGTGTGAATGGTCTGTCCAGAAAGAGTCCAGCCGTTATTAATATAACGAGAATGGTTTATGCAACATCGATGTAACCTGGCAGCCAAGGAGAGTGGACTGGAATGTGCATGCGTGAACAATGACGACTTCACTGTACTAGTCACTGGGGGTGGTAGATGCCAGTGAGTGAGCATGTGCACTGTGTGGCCGTTGTATTCAAAGTGATTGAGTGAGTTGAGCAACAAATCTCCATCAAATTTTGCATTAAGCTTGGACATTCCTCCATGGAAACTATTTGGATGATTTAGAAGTCCACAGCTCTGGGCAACTGGTGATTGGCAGCTTCCTCACAGTCACATGCCCGCTTATGTATCACGTCTCGTGCAGAGTTTTTTGGCGAAACATCAAATCACCCAGGTGACTCAGCCCCCCTAACAGCCCAGATTTGGCGCCCTGTGACTTCTGGCTTTTCCCAAAACTAAATCACCTTTGAAAGGGAAGAAATTCCAGACCATTGATGAGATTCAGGAAAATATGGTGGGGCAGCTGATGGTGATTGGGAGAACTGTGTGAGGTGCCTATTTTGAAGGGACTGAGGCATCATTGTCCTATGTACAATGTTTCTTGTCTTTGTATCTTCTTCAACAAATGCCTCTATTTTTCATAGTGTGTGGCTGGATACCTTCTGGACAGACCTCTTATCTACACACACACACACACACACACACACACAACACATTTTAAGTAAATACATATTGATATGTAATGTATATACAGAAAAGTGGACAAATTATGAGTACAGCTCAATAAATTGTCACAAAGCTGTTGGAGTCATAGAGCCTGTACTCAGAGCGAGAACTAGAATGCTCTCAGCATCCCCACAAGTCCCGTTGTGTTCCCATGTAAGCCACCTGTCCCTCAGGAGGAGCTGCCCTCTAACGTCATGGGTTTACTTTTGCCTGTTTTTGAGCTTTGTATAAATGAAACTCACATTTTTAAGACTTATAGTAGTACTCTTTTTTTTTAAATTTATAGTAGGTTTGTTTAAGTAAATATTTTCATTGACTTTGCTGGGATGACGTTGGTTAATAACATTGTGTAGCTTTCAGGTGCGCAGTTCCATGATGCTTCCCCGGCGGGAGAGAGACCGCCGTCACGGCAGCATGCTCGTCTTGCCCACCTCTCTGTTTGTGAGACACGCCTGTGTTGCGCGTGTAGCACGTGGTGCACTGACATCATTGCTGTGAGATGTGCCCTTAGAGGGAGGGATCGTTTGTGAATACATTCTGCTGTTGGTGAGCGCTTGGGTTGTCTTCCATTTGGGGCTATTATGAATATCTTGTGTAAGTCATTAGGGTGAATCAACTATATTTTTATCTAAGTTTGCTCTCCTAAGGTACTTGTGTCTCAGAGTTCTGTCCCTGCTCTCTCTTCCACCCCCTGATGCCCGCAGTGGGCCTGGCCCATCTTCTCCTGCCAGTTACTAATAATCCATCAACATTAGTTGAATGAGTGTTTTGATGAGGGAATGGAGCCTAAAGTCTTGGGCTGCAATGAAAAATGAACAGCAAGGTTGTTTAGTTCTGTTTACCATTGCAGTGTCCCATAATGCTGCAGTAATTGTGCAAGGAAGGACAAGTCAAGGGGAATAGGTCAAGTTTGGGACCTTGCAGTCAAGCAAGAGAGTTGAAGAGCTTGTAAAGTGAACCCTCAGTGGCCTTCCTGGGGTGGGGGGTGTTATCACCAGACACAGTGAGATGCATTAAGTTCACAGTTATCTTCCCCGAGAAATCTGTTCCCATTGTACCTGTCCCGTGTGAACCTGTTCCCTTTGTGCCTGTCCCATGTGTACCTGTCCCGTGTGTACCTATTCTTGTTGTACCTGTCCCCACTGTACCTGTTCCATGTGTAGTACATGGAAACCACAACACACAGGTACCTGGGGGAGAGGGCTGGCGGCAGGGTTTCTTTCCTTTTCCTTTGGGAAGGCTTTAGCAAGGCAGTGAGAGTGGGCACTGCAAGTTCTGAGTGATGAGTAAAGGGGTTGTTTATGCTGGGTTGCTCCCAGGAACCAGGCATCCCTGGCATCTGGCATAGCACTGCCATGAACTTCAGGGCCAGGCGAGGGCTGCAGTCTTGTCACGGAGACCTTTGCTGCCTTGAGCACTCCTCACTGACCTTTCCTCATGAACAGATCCCCCCAAGGGAAGAAGGCATGTCCCAAAGAGCCAGGCATCTCCCCTGAGGCACCAGCAGGGCAGTCCGGCGTGCAGTGCACCTTGACAGCTTGCGTCAGGTACACCCAGACCGGATGACCTGCACTCCTGAGCTAAGATGTCAGCGGGCTCAGCCCCAAGCAGGCTCCACCTGGCTGCACCTGCCCCTCTTCGTACTGGATCCTCAGTCCACACAGCGCTGCGGCCCCGCACGCACTACGTTTCAGAAACGGTGCCAGCGTTGGCTTTTCCTCTTTGTTTCCCAAGATTGTGAAGGGTAGCTGTAAGCAGTACCTGTGTTCTCCATCCAAGCCCCCATGGCAGCCACAGCTGGAGCGGGTGACTAAGAAAGGGCCAGCCAGGAGAGTCACCACAGGATTGCTGGTGGACAGCTGAAGAGGTGTGGGTGCGCACGCGTGTGTGCACATATATGAGTGTGTGCACATGTGATGCACACACAAGTGTGTGGTGTGCATGTTGTGCATGTGTGTGTGCCCCATGTATACAAGCATGCATGTGTGTGCGTACACCTGAGCACTCAGGGACGTGGACACAGTCTGTCTGGAGGACAGGAGGGGTGGTGACCTTGTTGGTCCCTGTGCACAGCAGGCTGCCCCGCCTTGTTTACTTTCCAGTTGTTGGAGGTCCCCTCCCTGCCTGGGTGGGAGGCCTGGGGGAGCAGACTACCAGCTGCCACTGCTCTCCATTGCTCTCCTTTCCTTTTTCTTCCTCACCAGCCCTGAGCCTAGGCCGCTTCAGTCTTAAAGAGCTGGCTCCTGCACGGTCTTCCTCCAGCCAGGCTGATTCTTACACTTGTGATTCAAGCAAGTGGTACCCCGCGGCAGTCACCTACGGGCACCAGCCTGTAGTGACCCCTGAGCTCCTCAAGGAGGCAGAAGGTGGTGGAGGGCATCTTACAAACAACCTGAAACGTGTTGTCCCTGAGCCCAGGGCCTGTACAGGCTTGAGAACTGCGGTGAGGAGTGAGTTGCAATGCACAGGAGACATGCAAGGAATCGCACATGACCCCAGGTCCTCGACAGCAAGGCTTGTAAGCGACCTCAGAGCATGCCGGCCCACAGGCGGCCAGTTCTGCTGACCGGTGCCCAGACCCTCCCCCTGTCCCTCCCTGCCGCAGTCCCCAACCTTTGTTCATTCTCAGTTCTCTCACACGTGTCACCCGTAGTTTTTAAAACCTACCTCAGAACGTATCTCCCGGAACCTTGGATGGAAGCCAGAGCGGCCTTTGTCTGGGGGTCCCCACCTGCACTAGTCTCCACAACGGTTTCCACGGCGAACTCCAGACACACGCTCTGTGAGCGGCAGTCTTTGCACCCACGTCGTGTGGGGCCCTCTGCTTCACATGGGGGACATGTAACAGGAGGGACGCTGCAAGCCACACAGCAGCCGTCTGTTTAGGTGATGACTGTGCAGAGGCGCCACCTGGAAGTCTCTCCTGTTACTGTCTGGGTGGGCCCCGTGGGGGCTACCGTGCTCCGCTGGCTGACCCGGGGCCACCTGGTTCTGTGAGCAGCAGGACCGTCCGTGGTCTCAGGAACATGCAAGGGTGGGGTTGCTTTAAAGAGCTGTTTTTATTTACTTCTCCCCGAAGTGTGGGGAGCCAGACTCTTCACGGTAGCAGGTCAGTCTCAGTTCCACCTTTTTATGTTGTGTTTTTCCAGTTCCGACGTTACAACTGTGATAATGTCTTTACTTCAAACCAGAGGCAGAGACAAAGCTGGATGTTTATTCCTATTCTTTTATTTGTTTACTTTTGCTTTGACACCATCGCAGGCAATAATATCTCATTTGAATAAACACGGAGGCAAGCAGGACATTGCATGGAAAAAAGATGAGTTTCTTATCTGAGCCCTTATCTTCAGATGCTCACTAAGGGTGTGCTGAGCAGCTTTCCCGTACTTGTGCCGAGAGATGAGCTCATGGGGAAGGGAGGGCCCGACTGCGATCATTTCCTAAACGGCACTAGCCCGATGGTTCTAGAAACATGAATCGCCTTTACAAAGATTCTGGAGGTGAGGGCCTAGGAGCCAGGAGACTGGACTTCTCCTCTCGCTTAGGCCCAGGAGCTGTGTGGTCCCAGGCACGTCCCTCCCAGCTGTTCCTCTGTGAAATGAAAGGGTTCCACTGGCTTGTCACATCAGACACATCGACAGACTGCCTGCTGGAGCCTGTCGCTTTGAGGTCCTGGGAGTAAAAAGCTAACAAACCAGTCCCTGCCCCCAAGGACCTCATAAAGTCCTGATTAGAAAGAGAAATAGGAAAATCAGCAATTAGCCTACAGTGGGGAAAGTGAATAGAAGCCCAGGACACGTGGGTGGCACTAATGAGCTGGCAGTGTCACTCAGGAGAGACTGGAGAGGGTGGCACGTCAGCCAAGTTGAAGGGAAGGGGAGAGCATTTATAGGACAAGGGGTGATTTCCAAGGTCGCTTCCAGATCTAAAACCTTGAGTCTAGTTGAGGTGTGTGATCTCTCCCGAATTCAAGGCAGGTGGGTGTTCCCTGGTGCCATCCCAGCCCTGCCCTGCTCTGGGGCAGTGGCCCTTGAAATAGCCCCCCTCCCCCCATTCTCAGTGGGTGGGGGAGCCTGCCCGGAGGCTCAGCTGCTGTATTTCCTTCAATTCCTGCCCATGTGCGCTTTGGCTGTCTCTTTCTAGGTCTTTCTTCCCTAGCTGTCAGGGCGTATAAGTCCTCCTGGAACATATTTAATTAGAGGTGGCATGGTAGTCATAGGCTATGCAAAAGAGGAGTTCCTGAAGATCTCATATGATTTAAAACTCACATAATTTGAGACAAATTCTTTTTTCACAGGAATAAGTTTATACAGAGGGAGATATGGTGTTCAAAAGCATGAATCTACAGACTTTTTTTTGCTTGTTTTGAGCAAAATGTTTAAAATGCACAATATTTACACATAATAATAGTATTTTATAATGTCTAACTTTCTTTCCAAAGTTATTAACTTTCTAGTGTCTTCCAATACCAACTCTAGCCCTTAATGAACATGCAAACATTTGTATAGAATGTTTTTGTAAAGATATTAAGTTATAACAGCAATAAGCAAATCACCACATGGTAGTCACCAAAATTGCTCACGTATGTTCTGCTACATGGAACACAAGTGTGGCCGCAGGGCGCTGACACGGAGGGTGGCTGCACACCGTTTACCTGTGGACGGAGCACTGAATGCTGAAGAGGAGAATGGGGATAGTGTGACGTCACTGACATTTTACTCCCCACCAGCTTGAAAATGATATGGTCTTGATGACTTCTTTAATTTAGAGGAATATGGATTTTTGCTCATAAAAGGAAGCTTTATTAACTTGTTTATAATCATACTCTTGCAAATTCACATAAACTCAAACCCACGTCAAATGTCCCTGCACCCTGTTTACCAGCGTGTAAGGGGTTGGAGGAGGGCAAGACAAAAATGCGCGTGCAGATGTATGTTTAAAGCTGCAGAATGTTCGAACTCCGGAGCCCATGGGGGGCAGTTAGTCCACCTGCACTTACAGACGGAGAGGTGGCGGCCCAGGGAGGTTGAGTCCAGAGTCCACACAGCAAGTCGGATCTCTTTGGTTGTGTCTTACGGTTTGGAGTCAGCATCGTAGCTAAGTGTGAAGTCACAGTAACCCAGCACAGTGCCAGTCATGGAGTGTGGGCTCAGAAAGTTCTGGAGAGCTGCCTGGAGTTCAGGACTCTTGTGGTTTCCACTCTGAACCTCAACTTCAGAACAGGAGGCTTCTTAGGTGTGAGAAAAGGTACCCTGTTTCCTGAGAGGTGGGACTCAGGAAGGGAGGTGCTTCTACCACTGCATCTCTTCCTCGCCTGGGGACACACCTCTCCCCCACCAGGATCACACCTCTCCCTGCAACAAGGAACACAGGGAGCAACTAGAATTCCTCTATTGACCAGATCAGACCCCCAAATCTGTGCATGTTGAAGAATGGTTGCTTTGGAAACTCTAAGGCTATTCAGTAAAGGAGCAGCTTTGGAGATGGTTGCATTCACCTGATTAACCTGAAAATTGCTTGTGTAATAACAAATTGCACTTCAACATTTCACAAAGCCAGGCTGCACAGAGATGCCCAACTTTGGCGTGAGGTGGTCGTGGATTGATTTGCCCTTTTCATGTACGACTTAGAGGACCTTCGACAAGTTGCTTGGTGACTGTTTCATCACCTGTTGCAATGCCTGCCCCCAGGACTTGGTGGAAATGGAATGCAATCTTTGTTTCAGGCCCCTGGACCGACTGGGTCAGCGCGGCAGTTCCTGCCTGTCTAAATATGAACATTATGATAAAAACCAAACCTATCAAAGCGGCTTTCACACCTGAATGAGAAATTCTACCATCAGACAATTAGAGTGTGGACCCTGGTACACGATCTCAAATTAAAGCCCGATGTTAATGAGAAGCTGGCAGATCTGTGCTCGCGAACAGGCATGGTTTGACAAATGTCACTGTCCTCACACCAGCTCTTTCATGAACTGGGACGAGGGTGTCATCTTGTTTATGGGCCCCGATGTTTCTTCCCATTTCCTGCTTCTGTGATCGTAGAGAAACAACTGACATAGGAAGCATTGGCTTAGAAAAGGAGATTTCAGTGGCCTCATTTTTGGTGGTATAGATTTTAAGGAAATTCTTTTCTGGTCTCAAGAAGCTGCCAAAACAATTTTTTACTATTTAAAAAGTAATTTAAAAGTGATTTATGATTCTTAGAATCCTAGTTACTGCACATTATTTTGTTTCTTCCTTTCCACCTCCTTTCCCTTACTCCGCCAAGCCCCTTTCCTTCTTTCCATCAAGAAAGGGCTTAAAAGACAAGAGGCCCTAACCTGTCAGGCACCGGGCATTCATTTCCAGACTGTCCTCTGCGAAGGCTGCGTTCATCTCTGTGCTTCCGCCCTGCGCGCCGGCAGGAGGCGGGCGTCCTCTGCTCCTCCCTCTACCTGTACCCCCATCCCCCTTTCTCTCCCCCTCTCCTTCTCTCAGAAGTCTTAGGGGCATTTGTCAATGTGAGTCTACAAGTGCTGTTTTTAATTTGCCTTTATTTGATGACTAGTAGGGTTGATGGCCATTTTAATTTCTTCTGCGGTTAAGTCCTTTCCTGCCCTTTGGGGGCGGGGGACATCTACTTTCTTCTATTTTATGGTTTATGTAATGTGTGATGTGTGATCCAAAAATGTCTTTCCCAGCTCATCCCCGCCCACAGCATATTAATGGAAAACCCGTGGACTTTGGCCTGGAAATGTTGGAAATGCAAGAGCCCACCATCATCGCTCTTGACATTGTTTTCTCTTTGTGTCATCAGGAAGGTCCTAATGGGACTTAGAAGGGAGGGACAGCAACATGTCTAGGCAGCTGCTACGCGAACCCCACCACAGAGACTTTTGACTTCATTTTTTTATGCCACTCACAACAGCCCTAAACCGCAGAAGCACAAACATCGGCATAGCCTGATTCCAGAACGAATATCCTTTAAACTCACTCAGACACGAAGGCTCACTGGTAAATGTTTTCCTCTTACCGTTTGATATAAAAGATGGCACTGTTTTCTTAGGAAATAAAAAGGGGGACGGGGGAGATGTCTGGTGGCACCTAGCACAGGATTCAAGAAATGCCGTGGGTAAATAGAGGATCTTAAGGAAATGCAAGAATAGTTTATTTGTGCTCACTTTATGAACTCCTGTTTATTTGCAGTTTTTTAAGAGGTAACCATTTTCCAGCTCCTTAGTTTAATTTTAAGGTCTCTTCTGTGGCATATGGTTGAGCATAAACATATGCCTTCTCTTTTCTTATTAGTTCTTTATAAATCTCTCTTTACATGTTAAGAAGTCAGCTTGTCTTGGTTATTGTTTCTATAAAATTTTCACATTACATTGAACATAGCCATTTGGCCTATGGAGAGGTAACTCAAGTTTCAGTTAATTAGAGACAGAGCCCAAACTAATCATTTGCAAGGTTTCCGTCCATCCAGAAGGATCCCTTCATACCACTTGGCTAGTCAGAGCAAGTCACAGATAGAAAGGATGTTGAGGATGACCTTGCTCACCGTGATGCCGTTCTATGCACTGTAGAAAGAAGAGTATTCCATTTTATTTGGCGTATGTCATTTCCAAATGTAGTCTGTGCCTGACAGAGCCATGTGTGCTAGTCAGCTGTTGCTGTGTAACAAATTATCCCAGAATTTAGCAGCTTAAAACAACAAACTTTTATTATCTCATGTTTCTGGGTCAGAAATCCAGTGCAGCCTAGCTGTGTTCCCTGGCTCAGGATGTCCCACAGGGCTGCAATCAAAGGAGGGCTGGGGCTGCTGTCACCTCAAGGTTTCTGAGCTCACTTACCGGGAGCCTGTTGTCCAGAGGCCACCGTCATGAGCTTTGTTGCATAAGCCTCTCCCTGGGACAGTTCACAGCATGACAGCAGACTTCTTTCTAAGAGAGCCAGCAAGAGAGGGAAAGCCAGAGAAGTTGCTGTTTGTTTGTTTTTTTGTAGTCTAGTTTTGGAGGTGGTACCCCATTATTTTTGCCATTTTCTAGAAGCAAGTCACCAGGGTCAGCCCTCCCACCCCAAGGTGACTGTGAATACTTGGGGGCAGGGACCCCTGGAGCCATCAGGTGGCTACCTGCCATACTGTGATACTGTGATTTATAGTAAGAATACATATTTGGCCTTTGTCCATGGTTCCTGGCTCACAGCTTCCAAAACACTTGGAATTTCCTCAGAGGAACAAAGGTGTCTTTTGTTAGTTAATGAGGTGACTTTTGGAAAGCACCTAAGTGGGGGGAGGGGCTGGTAACCAGGAGAGCCAAGCCTGTGATTAGAGGGTTGGAGCTTTCAGTCCCACCCCCACCCTGATGTCAGGGAGGGGAGGGGCTGGAGGATGAGTCAGTAGTACCTGTATAATGAAACTCCCATAAAACCCCCAAGGACAGAGCTCTCCAGCCTACAGAGCAAGGGCCAGATTGGAGATCTGACCCAGCTGGTGACTCCACTGTCTAAGGTCTTCCCACAGCACCATGGGACTCTTCCGGGTGGCCCTCTGGACCCACGCCCCAGATTCTAGTGCGGAACTGCGTCAGGGTTTTCTCTCAACTTTCAGTCTGCTCAGTCTTGTCAAGGTGAAGTTCTCAGACTCTAGGCAAGGCAGGGGATGGGATGGTACCCTCCTCAGTCTCTTCCAGAATCTTCTGCATGCTCTCCCATTTGTCTTGGATATTTTTCTTCTTCACACAGGGGTTGTTTCAACATTTAGGAATCATACCCACCCTCAGGCTCATGGATGAGGAAGGGGCTTCCCTCCCTGGCCCTCCATTTGCACCAGCCTCGACATGGCCCCTTCCCCTTCCCACCCTCAGTGGCTGTGAACCCACCTGCTCTGATGAGGCCGAGGTGTATGCACCCCAGCTGGCTGAGGAGGCTGGCTCCACTCCAAAGACCTGTGGGCAGAGCTGAGAGCCAGGTCGTTTCAGAGCCTGTGGAGCTGGGACCCGGAGGCCTCCCACCAGGGCAGGCAGTAGCTTCATTTGTTGGGCCATGGCCTGGTCTGCGGGTGTGTGGGGAGAGGGGCAAGGCAGCTGGGACACAGAGACACTTGGGGCAGCACCTCCAGCAGCCCGACTAGGAGGGTCCTTCTGTGTCAGGACATGAGTACATACCCGCCTTCTGAAGAGCAGCAGTTCATAATACTTGTGGGGTCACAACCCCTTTGGAGCATCTGTGGGTCTTCTGTCTGCAGAGTGGCTAAGACATGGCTTGCAGAATCTTCACGGAGGCCCCCAGGAGCTGGGCAACCTGAGGCAGGTGGCCATCAGCGGGGGACCGGCTGCCTCGTTGTCCCTACCCCCTCCCAGACTCCCAGCTCCTCCCGTCTACTTTGGAGAAGAGGCTGAGTTCTCACTTCATTTGTAGAAGAGCAGCAGTTGATGTTCCTTGGCTCAGTTTACCCATTTTCCGAGGGGTCCTGTTCAAGAACTCTCCTCATCCAAGAAGCATTTTTGCAGAGCTTGCTGTTGTAGTTCTTTTTTCTTTTTTTAGTTGGGTTTTTCCCAGTACCTTTTAGCCCCCTACACCCTTTCCACCTCCCCCGCGCCCGCAGTCACCACACTGTTGTCTGTGAGCCCTTTTTCTTTTCTGCTCGACCCTTGCCATTGTATTCACACACCGACCCCTCTCATCTTGGACAGTGTAGCCGGCCTGCATCCCCCTGAGAGAAGAAGGAGCCAAAAGCCAAGCTGGTGGAAATCTGGTTGAAAAAGTCTTCCAGAACTGTCCAGAACAAGCACTACACACACAAGTTCTTGCCAGTGAGCGAGAGCATAGAAAAGCCTTCTCCTTTTTTTTTTATGGTGTCCCTGCTGGGTGGACCTCTGTGTTTTGACATCATTAAGTCTCACAAGGGCTTAAGGCATGAAGTGACGTTTTCTGGCAGCCCTGTCAGGCGATTGTCTCTGGAAACCTGAAAGACCACCCTCAGAACTCGACAGTTCTGGGCTCACTAATTCTGCTGTTCACACCAACCGGACCGTGTGGCTCAGCCCCAGATGACTGAGGTCCAGACCTGAGCTGCCTTCTGACTGGTTCCCCTCTCTGGGTACCATTCCAGCTCCTCAGCGGACGCTCCAACCTTGCCATCTGCTTGGCAAATTTCCATGGACGCGGCGGCAGCCATGGGTCTGTCATGGCAGCAGTGCCGTCCAAAAACTCCACCAGGAGAGCCTGGCCTGACTTCCTTTGCCGGAATCCTTTGTCAGTGATCGCTCATCAGTTATGTTGGGCGGCTTCACCCTACCCCGTAAGGCTGTTTCCGTAATTTCCCCAGAACTGATGGATATTGTTTTGCCTTTTGACCTCCTCTTTCTGAATTTTTAACTAGCAGCAGTCATGTTGGCCAGTGGGAAGTCCTCAGGAACACTGTTCTATTTGAAAACAAACCGAGAAGGTGTTTATCTCAGAACTGTGTGGCTTCAAAGTAAACTGAAGAGAAAAAAGGAAAGTTTAACCACAGAAAATATACTTGAAAAGTACAAGCAGGTGAGGGGTGTGGCGAGAGCGTGAATGTGGTCAATAACGTAGGGTCTTCTTCAGTTTTTTCCCAGTGAGTTCTAGGAGTTTCATTAAAAGTGTGTCATTGTACTTAGTCACACTTGGCAAGAACAGTCGGACTTCCTGGTGTTACCTGGTACCCGCCACCTGTCTTCTCCGGAGGTTCTGCATCTCACCTGCCCGACAGAGTATGCATCAGACAGTCTGTTCGCTTCCACACTGGCTGCCCTGCCCTCTTCTCGTGGGAGGCAAGTTATTGCCAGGCCAACCCTGGGAATTTTAGGAAGCTTCTCTTCTTTCACAAATGAGTGATCTGCTTTAGCTTTATACCCACCCGAACCCCCCCAGGGCTGAAGAAAGGCCAGTGAAGACATCTGTGTGGCACGGATATCTTTTGAAATCACAAGAGCAGTCTTCACCTTTCAGGGTCAGAGCTTGGTTCCCGGAGCTCGGGGGATCCACACACGGTTCTGTGTGGAAATCACGGAGCTCATCATTCATCAGGCGGAACTGGGAAGCAGAGCCAGAGAGAAACGTTCTTACCTTCGGAGCTAATGAGTCTTAACTCAGGCTCAGGGCTGCCGAGCAGTGAAAGACCCTGTGTGTCCCAGGAGGTGCAGAAACCACACCTGTGTGGCCTGTGTCCCTCTCCTTGTGTCCCATGCGCAGTGGCTGTAGCTGCCCTTGGTCAGCAGTCACTGACCAAAAGCTCACTGACCACTGCTCTGCCCAGAAGCTGGCCTTCAGTCCATGCTCACAGCAGTCAGGATCCTACACTTAGCTGTCTTTTGGGCAGGTCCACGAATTGGTCCCTTTCCTGCCCATCTGCTGGTCGTCCATCATTGCAAGGGGCCGTCACCATGGTTCCTGAGCCTGTCTTCTCCCCAAACTGGGCAAGGCACCATCAGGCTGAATCAAGGGTCAGGTTTTCCAGGCGTTCTCAGTTACATATAATGATGGGAATTGAGAACATGATAAAAAGGAGATACAACTGTTACTATATTTAGCAAGAAAATGTCGAGGGTGCCAATCAGACGCAGGCTTCGCTGTGGGGCAGTTGAGAGCATGTGTCATGGGCGCACGGGCTCTGAGGACCACTCCTCCGATCTGAATTCTGGTTGATGGACCAGCTGGGTCTCTTCCGTCAGATCAGTGAGGCTGACTCTTGGGGCTTAGTTTCCCCATCTGGGAATGCTCTCAGTGATACCAAGGTCCTAGACTTTTTGTAGAGAACGCAGGAAATGTTATACATGCAGCTGCTTGAAACATAGGTTCCTGGTCAAAAAATTCAAAGTTTCATCCTCTCCCTGCCATCGCCCTGTCTACTGCCTGTCACTTGAAACACCGTGCGACCACATCTGTGTGTCCAGCAAGGGTCGACTCCCCTCTGCAGCTGCCTGTACTGACCTTGCCCTCTAGGGGCTGGGTAATTGCCTGGTAGGAGTCCTCCCCGTCCTCCAGGGAGAGGAATGCCTTCAGCACTTTGTAGGGCAAGGGCACTTCACAAAGGACAATAGGCAATATCCTGGGCAGTGTTTTGGGTGGGGAAAAAGGAATCATCTGTTCATGAATACTGAGAAGGGAAAATAAGTCAGCAGCCCTCCACGGCAACCCAGTGTCCAGAAACTCTTGGAGGACTTAATTGAGTTCACTTTCCTCTCAAATATGAGCTCCTGAGGCTGTCTTCACCCAGTGCCCCCATCGTGGTGCCAGAGGCTTCTTGGGCCTGTCGACCTGCTTGCTTTGTTTTGTTCTTATTTCTCTCCTTCTGGGAGATACGACATTATTGCCTGAGATGCATGTGCAGCCTTTCCCTCCTGTAGTCAAAGGCACCGTATTTCCATTTTACACAGGTACCATGTCCTATTTTCCAAATTACCGTGCCTCTGCTGTTCACACCACGTTGTTTCGTGAGTTTGCAGCTGAAACGGTCTCCCTCTCCAGACTCGTGTGCGTCTCTGCCTGAACCATTGGCTGTCCTAGCTTGGGTTTACCCTCTGCCGTCATTCCAAGAGCTCTGTGATGATGGCTGTGTCAAAAGCCAAATCATCAATTCCTCTTCAGGCTTAGGGAAATACCACAAAGGGAAATTTACTCAGTAATTGTTTGTCCTTTGCAAAAGGAGGAAGGTGGCCCTCCTTGTCCCCCAGGAATAGGGGGCAATTAGCTGTGACAGGAGGCCGAGGGGCTCTGCGGTGAAATGGGAGCACGCTCACAGCGGAAGTCGGGAGCGCACCAAAATGAGCATGTGCTCCTCCCCAGGCACAGCTTCTTTACATTTTTCAGCTGTGTGACGGTCTTCGCTGTCTGTCATCCCACAGTCCCCACACACAGTGTGGACCCCAACCTCTCAGGCCTGCTCTCTGGTGATTTTATTAAATTCAATTTAGCAAGGAGTCCTCGAGGGCTTGCTCTGCAGCAGGAAGTGCCTGGGGGGCTGGAGACGCAGCAGGGACTAAACAACCCGAGGAGACCCCTCGCCTGAAGGTGGCGTCCAGTCCAGGTATGTCTGATAAGACTCTGTCATACTGCTCATCAGTCAGCCATTGGAGGCCTGGAAACAGTAAATACAGGGGAGGCTTTTGTGTCCTGGCCGATGTCCTTCCTCTTAGCTGGTATGACCACTGTTTGTTTATTTACTTGTTTTTGTTACTGAGTTGTATGATCATACTACCCAAAGCAATTTACAGATTGAATACCCTTCCTATCAAAACCCCAATGTCATTTTTCTGAGAACTAGAACAAATAACCTTAAAATTTCTATAAAATCACAGAAGACACCTGAATAGCCAAAGCAGTCACGAAAGAACACAGTTGTGTTGTACAGTTGTGCACTTGAAACCTGTATAATTTTGTGAACCAGTGTCGCCCCCAGTAAATTCATAAAAAGGAGAAAAGAACAAAATCGGAGGTATCCATGCTCCCTCACCCCCTTCTCAAACTCTATGACAAAGCTATCATAATCCAAACAGCATGGCACTGGCACAAAAATGGACACATGGATCAATGAAACAGAATAGAGGTCCCCGAAATAAACCCTCATTTACATGGTCAGTTAATCTATGACAAAGGAGGTAAAAATACACACAGGAGTAACCATGGTCTCTTCAACAAGTGGTGTTGAGAAAAATGGACAGATGCATGCACAAAAATAAAAGTAGACCATCCTCTTACACCATATACAAAAATAAACTCAAAACGGGTTGCAGGCTTGAATGTAAGGCTTGCATCCATAAAACTTGCATCCAGAAAGCATAAGAAGTAAACTAACACCAGTCTGAGTAATATCTTTTTGGACCCATGTCCTCGAGCGAGGAAAACAAAAGAAAATATAAACAAGTGGGGCTACCTCAAACTAAAAAGCTTCTCTACAGCCAAGGAAACCATCAACAAAACAAAAGGGCAATGTACTGACTGGGCGAGTCTATTCACAAGCCACATATCCGGTAAGGGGTTGATGTCCACACTATGTAAGGAACTCATACAACTCAGTACCAAAGAGCCCGTTTTAAGGCCGAGAAATGCTGGATTTCCTCCTGTTGTTTACACATTAGCCAGGAGCCTGTGCTTTCCTGGAATTTTGAAACAAACTCAGAATCACTTGGCAAAAACGGTGAAACACCAGTGTCCCCTAACAAGCCCTCACACATCTCAGTGGTAGAGGAGTATATTGGGCTGAGTAATACTTTGATTTGAAGCCTGTATTTTTGAACTAGAGAAACCCCGGTTCTCTGTCTATAAATGGACCTATCTAGGCCCCAGAGTTACAATAATGACACTGACTTTGTCACATAGGTGCTCTGTAGGCTTTAGGCAAGACTGGGCTGTGTTTGGAGATACCCCTATTGTATGTAGGCGCCTAGCTGGGGAGGCCCGCAGGGAAGAGCCAGATTCCTTAGGGGGGTCCTCTCCTTGGCAGGGTGGGCTTCTCCTGCCTTCTTCCCTTCAGTGAGCCTAAAAGCTACAGTTGTCAGATGAGAAAGTAGACAGAGATCGTTGTAAAAATGAGCATGTGGAGGTTTTGATGGTGTGGTGAGTCACCTTTATAGTCTACAGATTCATAATTAGGGGCTTTCTACTCTTACCCGTCCCTTCTCTCTGGACTTGAGTTATCCCTTCTAGTTTTCTCTGGTTATATTTCCCCCCTTTGGTCCCTGGGTCTATTTATTTAGATTCCCTCCTTCCATCTACTGTTGTTAGATGCCTGATTATGTGCACTTAGTAAGAAAGGGCTCTGCAAACGCTGGGTGCTGTCATGGGGTGTTTGGGGGGCAGGGATGGCACTCTTAGGAGTTTGATGAAATCATCTATTTAGTTTTTTTTCCCCCATTCTAGAGTTGTGAGTGGATGTTATTTCTGAAATCTCCTTTTTTTCCCTATTTGTCACCAAGTAATGTGCTTATCTTTCTTTGCCCTGTAATGGTACATTTCTAAGTATGTGATTAAGGAACAAATCATAAAGTTAATGATGCTTAAGTCCCTGCCTATAAATGAAAAATACATTTATTTTACAGTGACTCACGCGAAAGGGAAAAGGACCGTTTTTATTACAACCTCCATTCTTCACCAGGCTACCCTGTTATTATTTCAGACATGTGAGTCATTGGCCCAGATTATTTATGATTATTGGCCTTAACTATTTATTATGGAAATGCACGGCAGTGAAGACTCTGAGGTTTGAAATGATAGGTTGACTGTGATTTCTGGAACACAGAAACCCTCGAGGAGCACAGCGTCTGTGAAGAAAGGCCACTTCCCTTCTGTATGAACTGCAACCACCTGCCCCGTCCTGCTGTGTGCAGAACAAGCATCCGTGTGCTTGCGCTTCCATGTGCACAGGGCAGAACAGAAACGCCCGACCTCCGCCATGTTGTGGGTGTGGTCCTGAGCCATAGTTAATGGTATTTTTTTGGATGTGCATCCACGTGCAGGCAAAACATTAACAGATGACTCGAGTTGTTTTGACATGGAAATAGATTGTCCACTTTTTGTTCCAA
This sequence comes from Macrotus californicus, assembly GCA_007922815.1. NCBI lineage: Eukaryota > Metazoa > Chordata > Mammalia > Chiroptera > Phyllostomidae > Macrotus > Macrotus californicus. The sequence continues at coordinate 221,620 of VMDR010000396.1, read as the reverse complement.
AGGCCACTTGGTTTTAATGTTTCTGCTACATCTTGTTAATATTGTTTTGTTCTTGTTTTTAAGTAAAGCTAATCTTCCCCCAAAGAACGTCCTGTGGAAGAACAGAGACCAAGCTACCCGATAGTGAGACCCAGGTTTCCTCTCTGAAGTGTTTAAGACATTAATTTAGCCCCAGGACTTTCGTCCGAGGAATCAGCTCTACGTCCGATCACAGTGTGTGCGACTGTAGTCGCCCTCTAAATATGCACGCAGAGTCACCAGAAGTGCCGGCTCCGGGATGTCAGCGCCTGTTTGACGGTGACACCGTTTTGTCATGATTAATGACAAACCCGCTAGCTGCACGGCCTCAGATAACATAGCACCCAGAAAACAGTCTCGTGTGAAAATCAAAGCACAAATCGTTGTTTTCCCGGAGGTTGGAGCAGATTGGCCCTGGAACTGAAAGTGTTCCCCGCAGTCCGTGGCTGAGCTGCACTGGCTCCTTAGAGCCCGGAAGGCCCTATCTTTACCTCCAGTGCACCGTGAGCTGACGGCTTGTAACGGGCATCTAGGCCTTCAGTCATATCAAAGTCACACAGCTTACAGCGATGGGCATGATAGGAGGGGACCGTCCCAAAGGCTTCTCTTCTCACGAGCATTGGTTTGGTCTGATGCCACGACAGCCCATTCCTTTGACGTCATGAAAATGCTCGCTCTCAGGTTCTTGCATATTTCCTCCTGTCCCTTCCTGGAGACTGAGACGCTCCCAGCCTGTTTCTCACGTGGCCCTGGGCTGGATGTAGGCCCCAGTTCTGCAGACAGAAAGAGGACTTCAATGGGTCGTGATAGCTTTGGCAGCTGTATCATCTGCTCGTGTTGGGGTCCAGCCCCTCATCACAGAGGGCACTCAGAACTCAAGCTCAGTGTTTCCTTAGCTCCTCACAGTGCTGTAGCTAGGAAGCCCTGCCAGCGGAGGTGGGTTGGCTGAGATTGCCCACTCATCTCGCCTCCTTCGGAGGACTAGCAAGCTGTCGTGGGCAGGGTCCACCTTGTCTTTACCAGAAGGATGGCAGACACACTGTTTTTCCGAGCAGCGGCTAGAAGGGGTCTGGGGAGCGCGGATCTCATGGTTTGCTCAGGGCAGTGAATTCTGCTGCTTTTATGAAGAGCATTGTCCAGGATTTCAAGGAGAAACTAACATGGTTCTTTGTCATACAGAAGCTGGTGGGACAAGGGACTGTCACAGAGCACCTCGTATTGTGCGCAGTTGTACCAACATCAGGTGTTTCATTGGCTAGAACTTGAGCGTGCAGAGGGGTTAGAGGTTCTAGTTAATGCTAGGGAATGTGTTCATTTGCACATTCAATTCAGACCCAGGGAGAGTCCACTCCTCCCACACTCAGCTGTGGACGCCTCCTGGACAGGGCAGGTCCTTGGCACCTGTTTGAAGAAAGTCGCAGGACCTAGCAAGCTGAGAAGATAGGGAAGTGAGTTGTAGACACGAGGCGCATTGTCGGTGTTGAGGGTCTGGCTGATTGGAATTCCCTGTTTTCCACGTGACAGTAAAATTCAGTCGGTCGATGGGCCCCGTTCATTGAGTTACTCAGCAGGTGCTCATAGAACACCTACCAGGTATGACGCATTGTGCCAGGTGCTGTGAAAGACACAAAGGTAGGCAGTGCTGGTCCCACCCTGCAGGACTCCACAAATAGCCACAAGTACCACGGCGGTGGGGGGCGAGGGCGACAAAAATATCACAGAGGTTCAGACAAGGAAGCCATCACTTCTGCTTGGGGATGAGGCCAGAACAACTTCTCACAGCGTCTTTGTGGGACCTTGGACGTTGGGGGGCTTTAAGGAGCTGAGATGGGGCAGGAGGGCTTTCCAGACACAAGGGCTGGGTGGGCAGGGACCGTTTGGGGAGGCCAAGAGGTCAGCCTGTCCCCGATGTGAGAGAAGGGGCGTGGGACGGAGGAGGAGAGAGCCGTGTGTGCGATGGGCTATGGATGCCAGGCAGGTGCTTGAACTGAATTTGGTAGGAAAAGGGGAGTCATTGCGGGCTTTTGAGCAGAGACATGTGGAGCAGAGCTGGCAGGGTGGTTAGGGCAGATTGAAAGGGGAGCCTGTGGCAGGCACAGGGCTGAGGTGGCTGCTCCAGCTGTCCCCCAGATGAGAGAAGCCCAGAGCGAGGAATCCAGTGCAGTCCTGTTCCTGAGATGACAGGAGTGGGGGACAAAGAGAGGTGGAAGGGTGGGGGATAGGCAGGGAGAGGGCTGCCCACACTCTGTGTAAGGAGGGGGGAGGGAGGGCAACAGTGCCTGGAGGCAGTGCACTTGGGTTCGGGGGAGGGGGTGCTTCTGAACTACTCACAGACTCGGCCAGACTTAAACATGTGCCAGGCCCCAAGTGCCCAAAGCCACCTGTGATGGAGTAGTCACGTCAGTGCTGTGCGGCCCCTTCTACCCTGAGACTCTGGGGGCCAGCAACCGCACCTGGCCAGAGGGATAGGTGGAGGCGGCTTACCTCGAAGTTGAGTCAGAACTTGCCACCAGTGTCTGGGACAGTTACACTCTTAGTTACCTAAGTGAGACTGTTTGCCATCTGACGGGACTGAACGACTTCCTGTTGCCTCCGTCTCACGACCAGAAAAGTCCTGGGACCCGCCTGAGTTTTTACACAGGGGCAGGAGCAGGAACAGGTGCGAAAGGGAGGCCGAAAAAATCCAATTTCAGGTTCACGTGGGATTCCTCCACACCGGACGACCAGTGCCCTGGCAGGGAGCAGGCATTCACTCACTCGTCACCGAGACTCTTCCTCTTTTCCCGGAAGGGCTGAAAAAAATCAATAAACACTCAAGTGTAAATAATTTAAAGCACAGTGCAGGGTCTCTGCGGGGGAGGCTGCTTCAGGGAACACAAACCTTAGGTTAAAGACACTGATCTCGAATTTTCAACGTCAGACCTTAGGCAGGGCAGTGCACGTCCTCGTGGGAGGTGGGAAGAGTGTGCGGAGGTGACAGTGAGGACTCCAGTGCTGTTGGCCTGGAGAAGTCAGTGCCCCCCACCCCCATGCAGTGCACTTGGGTCAAGAAGAAACGGTTTAGGACCTGGCTTACTCAGTAGCTTGTCTAAGGAAGCAAAATTTGAGGTCGACCAAGTTACATTTCAGACCCAAAAGGGAAAAACAAACACCGAAACCTAACATCTATTAAACCACCTTCCAGTCCTTGGAGAAGCCATGAGGAGCTAAATAAATCACAGCTCAAGCGCCCTGGGTGGGTCACGCCCCGCTGGCTGGTCCATGCCCGTCATGCGGTGCAGCTGTGCCCTGGATGCTGGCAGAACAACTGTACCAGTTGTTTCTTATTCAACCTCATTAGTGACGATAAAGAGGAAGCACATTGGACTCTTTTATTCTCTCCCATTATTCAAACAGGCATTCTTCTGCTGGTTTCTGAATTTAAATTCTGGAAAATTCCCTTCTGTGTACACAATCGATCATTTCCCTAACCGTTTGAAAAAAAGGCCACGTAGAGTAAATTCTTCTAGACACAGAAAAATATTTTAGGGCTAATATATATAAATTGGAATCTACTAGTGCCAGGGTCAGTTTTATGCCTTCAGTGTGGACTGCGTTCATATCTGCTTGTGGCGTGTTTGTAAAGCTTAATACAGGGTAAGGTTGCTTTTCATCTGACAGCAAGACTGTCAAAGATAACGTCATATTTTATCACACAGATGCTTTTTAATGATCTTCTAGAGTCTGAAGGAATTCAGACTCTAGATATTAACGCCAGGCTGATATCACAGAGATTTATTTAATCAGTAGACCTGAAGCAATCGATCTGTAACAGCCACTTGTCATAGAGGCTCTGTGTCACAATCCCAATATCCCCTGCCGCACGCCGCAGACGTGCCCTGAGAAGGTGTCTGTCTGTGGCCCACTGCCGTACCTCACAGCAGGGACAGCAGCCTGTTTTGGATCCGGAGTTCAATGCAGTATAAATGTGATTCTTACTGTTACTTCATATTGAATCTCTAAAGGGAAGGTGGTCATTTCCTGACCAGACTTTTATTCTCTGCATGTCTCACGATGAAGTGCAAGTTCTGCCCGAGGCCACGCCCTTCAAAACTTCCTTTCTCATTGCCAGGACTCATAGAGATGAGAAAATGCTCCCTTCACAAGCCCAAGAGCATACACCACGTGCGATTCGCCAGTTCCTTAAACGCTTATTTACCTTGAAGCTTCTCAGTACCTAGAATCATACAATCATTTTTTTTTAGAAAGGCTGGAAGCCCTGTCTTTCTAAAGGGTATTAGTTATGTTTGTGTTTGCCTGAAACACTGAAGGAAGAGCAATGATTCTTTATGTTGCACAGAGCAAAATTAATTGGATCTAGAAAGTTCTCCTCATAATTTAAGTGGTTACTTTTGCAAAGGGGATTTCTTTAGGTCAGACCCTCGTGTACCTATATTTTTGCATCGCAAGGTCTTTATGTCTTCTTGCTGCCTTTGCCAAATCTTCTTTCCTGCGAGACCCTCTGAGGATGTTCAAAAGGCCCTTAAGTGCCTGGGAGCTTGGGCGGGTCCCGCTGATGCAGGAATGACAATTAGCGGTTCTTTATGGTTTCCCATGAATCCGGTAAAGAGAGGTCACAACTGGTGATCCAGCCACAGTGTGACATGGTGTTGTTTATTGTGAGTTTGTCTTGTTCATTTCTGCAGGTAGTTGGTGGGGGAGACAGGAAAGAGGTGTTAGAAACGTCACCCATCTTTGTCTGTCTAAATCACCTGATTCTTCTGGAGGCCGCCTGCCTGGCAGGAAGTCCCACCTAGTCGTGTCTGGGGTCACCCTCCATCTTCTTAAACCTGCTGGGAAGTCTCTGGGTCTTCTGAGAGCAGCGAACTCAGGAAAGGCCTCTAGTCTTCGGTTCGCAGCGAGCCCCCACGTGTCCACGCTGCCATGCCTCTTTTTAAGACTGGTCTTCTAACATGCCGCTTCCTGGTCTTGGCAAAGGGGACCATGGCCTGTGGTCCTCACGGCCTGGACGTCCCCTTGCCATCCTATCGGGGACCTTACCACCTCCCCTGCACAGGGGTGGGGTACGGCCCCCAATACCCCTGTGGCCGAGCCCCTGTTCTTGAGCGAAGCTTTCTGAGCCCGTCCACTCCAGCCCCGTTTCGTCTTCAGTGTCGGAACAGTGCCACTGACGCAGTGGGTGGTCTGGGGGGACGCTTTCCACTCTGGATGTTATCATTCTGTGATTCCGTGGTACGTTCCTCAGGGCCCATGGTGTCGCTGAGTGTGGTAGCAATAGACCGACCGTGGTCATTGCAGATCCCACCCTTCACTCAGCTCCAGGCTTTGAGCTAATTCCCACTCTGCCTCTCGCCCCCTCTGTGGCATCTAGGGGCAGTGACAGTGGGCCAGGGTGTGGCGCTTAAAGCCACCCTGGCCCCTGGGTCCCCAGGGCCCCTCTCTGTGACTTACTACAGTCGAGCTGCATGTCAGCTCACGGGCCAGGATCTGCCGTGGCAACCCAGATGCCTTCTTGAGGAGCATGAGATTAGAATACCCCAGCCACCGAAACCCCTTGAATCCTTTTTGGAAACTGGTCTGCAAGTGCATTTCCATAGCTCATTAACCTCTTTTGAATAGATTAGCTCCAAAATACTGAAAAGTAGTTTCTTGCCTTTGGAGGGTGGGTTTGCTGTTCTCAGCACTTTGTGCCCCAAGTTGTTTGGCCTGGCGAGGAGGGGCCAGCTGGAAGCTGGTGTCTTCTTAGGTCACACACTTGCGGGGACAGGCAGGGGGTCACACAGATTCACGAGCAGTGTCTACCCTGCAGAGGGTGTAGGCTCTGGACCCCCGACACTGATCATACAGGCAGGGTGTTTGATTCTTCCGCCAGCGTCCTGGCTGGGTGGCGCTGCCGGTGCCGAGGGCCTGGGTTGTTGAGGCCGGGAAGGGGGGTTAAATCGTCTGCAGGAGAGAATGGTGGACCTCCCCAGAGGTAAATGCTTAGCATAGATGAATTTTTAATGGAAATCAATTTCGCTTCTCCAAAGTAACCTTTAGCTCCTTGGAAAATATAGTCTGCTTACTGTTGATTACTGACATGATCTTTCCTCTCTTTTTCCCCTCCCCTCCTGCCTGCCCAACCTGTTGGCAGCTGCCCGTATCTAGCGGTGAAAATCACCCCTGCCATTCCCGTGGTTGGTGGCATTCTGTTCTTCTTTGTGATGGGGACCCTGCTTCGCACCAGCTTCAGTGACCCTGGAGTCCTCCCGCGAGCCACGCCTGATGAAGCTGCCGACCTGGAAAGGCAAATAGGTAACCCTGAAGGTCTGCCCTTAGCCTCTCACCCCTCCCCACCTGTGCTCAGCCCCAGTGTGGGAGGCCAGGCTGAGGTGCCCGTGCCAGAGGGGCAGGGCACTAGACGGTGACGAGGAACTGGGGCAGAGTCCCCGAAGGCTCTCTTTGCTCTGCCACAGGGTGAGCTGAGTAGGAGGTGGGGTATAAAGTCACCAGAGGTGAGGCCCAGGGCTGGCACGCCGGAGGCGGGTTTGTGGTGCTGTCAGCCAGGGCACAGCCACTGAGCTCTGCTTCCTGACATTTCCATGAGACCCAAGTGTCCAAATCAGGCGTGAAGCTCTGTGGTTACCAGCACCTGCTTTTATAACCACCATAGCCTAACTCTGGTTTCCATAGTAGGAATCTGGAAAGGCTACAACTAAGACGACTGTCTTGTTTATACAGCCTGGGATCCACAGTTTCTTTATCATGGCATAACAGAGATACATATTTGTGGTATATATTGAAATGAAATTAAAAAGAGAGCTTTGTCTTGCCCCCAAAACTCCATGTTTGTGAATGCGTAACTTTGGCATGGCACGTGGATAATCTGATAGGAGTGGCAGAGGGGCACTGATGACTCTGAATGCCAAGCTGGGCATGAGAGGTCGATGACAGAGACGGTCCTCTCCCTGTTCCCAGCGCCCTGGGCTTCCTTGACCAGCCTTGCTCAGCTGAAAGATCCCTGTGTGCACAGGGTAAGGAGGTACCAATGTGGTCCTTAGGTGACGGCGTCCGCTCTGGTCAGCCCTCCCCACGTGCTGAAGCACAGCTGTGTCCTTCTCTGAGCATCTGCCTCCATCCTTCATCCCTGTCTTGTGAGAGAGCAGCAGTGATAGAGTTGACAGTGGGAACATATGATGGGTTGTCAGATGGGCAGCAGCCTTCTTGTGCCCTGAGGTATGGGAGAAGAGGAAGGGCGATCTCTTTCTTCCACTGGGGAGACATCGCTTTCTTAGCATTGCATCTTGATATTTCAAGACAGGGCATTAATTCATCATTTAAGGCCTTACATGTATGGCACATTCATAATTTGGAAAGGCTATCATTGAACTTGATCACTTCCAAGCAAGTTTGTGGGGAAGAGGTTCAATGGGAGAAAGTGGCAGAGCCAGAGCCTGGAACCCAGGTTTCCTGCGTCTCAGCCCTCGTTCTTTCCAGGTTGTCTTGTCAGAGGGGAGAGAGGGAGAGCAGGCCCAGCGTGTCCTTCCGGGAACAGAACTAGACCTGTGACACTGCCTAGTCTGTGTCCACGTCACATTAGTGTGCATTCAGTAGCTCAACAATCTTCCGCCCGAGGAGTGTGGCATGTGCACAGAGCCCAGCCCCCACACCGGTCACCGCCTTGTCCTGCTGCGATCCTGTTCTCTGTGCCACCTCCCTGCTAGTGTGTGGAGCCTCTGCTAAGTCAGCAAGATTAGGACCCAGCGGTCTGCCTGCCTTGCAGATGGATGAGAAATTGTCCCTGGGTCCTCTGTTAGAAATGCAAGTTCCGCGAGGCGGTTTCCATCCACCCTTATTAACACCGAGGCTGGTGAGTGGTTCACTAAAGCACAGTTCAAAACTTTTTCTTTTTGCTCAGCTGATAATCTCAGAGCAGTATTTTTTAGCATAAGTATTTTTTTCATAACCAGCTTTACCCTCATCCCTCCAGAGACATAGACTCTGTGAGAGAATGAGATGGGGTGAAGGGTGAAACCCGGCTGTGTTGCCCATGAAGGAGAGGCGGGGCTGCAGGGACAGGACTTGGGCACGGCAGAAATGACCGGCTCCACGTCCTCTCCCCAAGGGGTGATGACAAAACTGGACAAAATAGTCAGAGCGAGTCATTTCACAGATTTGCAATGGGACCTGAGGGGAGGGGAGGTTATTGATGAAAAACCTCTCGGATGAGAGCAGTGGGCATCTGTGGCGCTCTCCCTGAGGCTGCCTCAGTCCTCACCCTGAATTCCGAGGGGAGGGAGTTCCACCTGCAGACCGACAGCCTCCCTGTCTGAGGGGCTGACTTGATTTGGAGTGGAGAATGGGAAAAAAACGGTAACTGGAACTTTCACCTCAAGAAATTAGAAAAAGAAGAGCAAACTAAGCTCAAAGCCAGCAGTAGTAAGGAAGTATCAAAGAGGAGAGTACAAATTAAATAGAGAAGATCAGTCAGACCAAAAGATAGTTCTTTGAGGTCAAAAAAATAGACAGACCTTTGATTATACCATCTCCTCCCCGCCAACGCCCATCCCCCATGAGAGAAAGAGAAAGATATGAATGACCAAAGTAAGGAGTGAAAGCGGGGACATCGCCATCAACCTACAGAAATTTAAAAAGGGCTTTAACTTTATGGCACAAATTAGACAACTTAGATGAATGGACAAATTCTTAGAAAACCACAGTGACAAAACAATAAGACTCAAGAAGAAATAGGAAATCTGAAGAAACCCGTAACAAGTAAAGAAATTGGTTGTCCATTTGTAAAAAGATGAATTTGAATCCTTACCTCATACCATATACAAAATTTAATTCAAAATGGATCAGAGACCTAAATGTAAGAGCTAAAACTATAAAACTGCTGAAGACAACATAGGAGGAAATTTTCATGACCTTGAGCTAGGCATAGAGTTTTTAGATATGACACCAAAAGCACGATCTGTAAGAGGAAAAGTAATAATAAACTGAATTTAATTAAATTGAAAACCTCAGTACTTCAAAAGACAACATTAAGAAAATGAAAAGACAAGCCACAGAGTGGGAAAACATATTTGCAAATAATGTATCTGGTAAAATATCTTGTTCTTGTCTCTAGAATATATAAAGATCTCTTTCAACTCAATAATAAGCCTACCTATCTAAATATAGATAAAGCTTTGAACAGACATTTCACCAAAGAAGATATCTGAGTGGCCAATAAGCACATAAAACGATGCTCAGCATCGTTGTTACTAGGGAAATGCAAATCAAAACCACAGTGAGGTACCACTATACACCCCCTAGAGCGGCTCTAATCCAAAAGGCTGACAGAGACAAATGCTGCTGAGCACATGGAGGAATCGGAACCCGCACGCATGACTGGTGGGGATGGAAAACGGGGCAGCCCCTCTGGAAACCTGTTCCTCAAAATGCCTCCTGAAGTTAAGCACAGAGGTGCCATATGACCCCACAAGTCCCTTCCTAGGAATAGATCCAAGAGAAAGGGAAACATGTGTCCTTATATGTACATTATACCTAACAGCCCCAAACCGGCCCCCACCCCAGGGTTCATCAGTGGGGGAACTGATGAACAATAAACACGTGGTGCATCCTCACACAAGATAACACTAAGCAGTAAGACAGAGCCACATGTTGACGTATGCCACAACACGGGTGGACCTTAAAAACGTCATGCAAAGGGAAAGAGGCCAGATCAAAAGACCACATATCGTGTTTATGTGATTCTGTTTCCATGAAACGTCCAAAAGGGGCAAGTCTTCAGAGAGCAGACTGGGGATGGCCTGGGCTGGCAGGAGTGAGCGTTGACAGCCACGGTCAGGACAGAGCATTCTGCAGTGAAGAAAGCCATGTCACAGTAGATTGCAGGGACGATGGTGCAAGCTAATGAGTTGCTAAGAATCGTTCTGTTGCCCGCTTACCGTGGATAACAGTTGTGGTGTGTAAGCACACCACTGCATGTCTGCCAAAAGTAAAAGGGGGCGGAGAGGCAGGGAGAGAGGAGGGAGGTGGGCTCCCCATGCTCCAGTTGCGTGACCTTAGGCCTGTCATTCACTTTCTAAACGCCACCCCCGCCTTGTTCTGATCTGTCAGTGGGAACAATGACACGCACCCTGCAGGGTTCTTGTCAGGGTGCGCTCTGTGGATGGGAGCACGTTTGGAGGAGAAGCCCTCCTCCTTGCCACCCAGGCCCCTCTTCACCTTCTACAAGCGTAGATTCTCATAAAAAGCGGCCTGCAACGTAACAGGAATAAGGGCAGCGATGGAACAGTGAGTCCAATACTTCACGAGGAGTGCTGCCCTGTATTTCCCGACTGTGGGACGTGAGATTATAGGTTTCAGTGAAATCTTAACGCACTTATTTTATACTTTCTAACTAAAAAAATGAAAACTCAGATTTGGAAACTTTTCATTATTAGGGTTACTAATTCTAATTATCCGTAGTACACCTCGACTTATAGAGGCCCGTAACAGCCACCGGAAACCAGCCGTGTGAGTAATTTGGTAGAGACCCGCCCAGGACCTGCACCGCTGCCCCGTCCGCAGCTTCCCGGAGAGGAAGAGGTGGCGAGCAGGAGGCTGCGTGTCCCGGAGTCTGCTGCAAGTCTCTAGAAACGCCTCTTTTTTTCTGAAAAGGTTTTTTTTCCTGAAGAAACTTTCTGAAGGAAATAACTTATGTTGCAGCTGAGAAGATAGCAAAGCGTGGCAGCAGGGGTCCAGGAGGTCTCGCCAGGGTCCCCGGACTCCTGCTGGGAAACTAGTCTCGGAAACTCAGTTTTCTCAAGTTCACTCAGGGGCAATCAGATACGAAGCAACTGGTTTGGGATCAAAGCGCTTTCTTTCAATTGGGGATAGACCTTTCCAGGGATGAAAACAGGGAAAAGCAGCAGGTGCACCTCTGCTTACTTCCCTGTGCTGCATCCTCTGTACCCCGCTCCTGGACAGTGCTAAGGAGGTGTGAGCCAGGACATCACCCCGGACTGAAAAGTGACCTCGTCTGCCTGTTGACCTCCGAAAACAAGGCTAGAAAACTCAGAAAACTCTCTCCCGTGCCAAAGTAACCCTGCTGCCTGCCAGTAGTGCTCTTGCTTGGTGAGGGTGGAATGCGATCAAAGGAAGCCATGTGGCCTTTAAAAAGTCACCTGTCTGAATAAATACCACCTCCACTCTGCAGCTTTTGCTGCCCAACTAGAACAGCACTCTGCTGGACACGGTGTCTACCCGCCCCCCTCCTTTCTCTCCTCCTCCTCCTCCTTCTTCACTCCTTCCTCTTCCTCCTCTCCTCTCCCCTCCCCCCTCTCTCACCACCTGCTTCCCACTCTTTCAATCAAATGCTCACCCAGCAATTTTTCTTGTAGTGCACAGAACCCATCACCATTGCTAAGATAAAGTTTCTCTTGTGTTGTTTCCTACATTAGTCCTCGGACTGGATGTCCTGTAGACAGGGGCTTAGGTTGCCCGGCACAGCAGCTCCTAGATCCGGGGAAGCCGGGGCCCAGGGGACAACACCCATCTGTGCCACCCAGAGCTCCCTGGGAGCAGGATGATGGTGTTACCACTAGTTTGACTTGCTAGATGTTTTCCCCCAAAGACGCCTTAATTCTGTGTTTCAGAGTAGAATTGTTATCGTTGCAGTTTTAACAACACTGATGAATTTTTGTTGAAGAAAATACTTTCTGAGAACACTGTGAAGCCAATTTAAGACCTTAATCCAGTTTCTCTATTGCAAAGCTAAACTATTTCCAATTACTTTCCATTTGCATTTTTATTTTACTTAAATTATTTTTATTGGAGTAATTTCTTTTCCTGAATGACATTTATAACTGAGGTTTTTTAATTGATCAGTTTTTTTTTAATATGAGCATTGCCATTATGAATTTTCTTATAGAACTATTATTTCTACTCAGACAAATTTTTTCTGGTGATTTACTTTCTTACCACGTATATTTTTTAAGCCATTATTGATTTCTTTTTATGTTGGTTATTTCTACTGGTAGTATCCACTATAACATTGCTGTAAGTTTTTATGATTTCTTTTTTTTTTTTTTTCCCTCACGATCATCCTGTTGGCTGTGGTTGATCTGTGATTAAATCTTCCATACGCTTTGCAGTCCCTTTGTGTACTGCATGCTAGATGTCCATACTGAATATACTAAAAAAAAGAAGGAAAAATCGTAGGCATCATAGGTGGTTAATTTGACTAGTTTTGCCAGTTTTCTTTTGAGAAGGTGACATTTTCTGACCATTCCCCGCAGTTCTTATTTGCATCCCCTACTCACCTCCAAAGTTACCACACTTCATCCGTTGCATAATTTTTGTTCGCAGTGGTCATTCCAGCATCTCGGGACCACTCTGCGAGGTCCTAGCACACTGGTCAGAATGGAGTGGCAGCCGCCCGCACCGGTCTCACTCCCCTGCTGCTCTTGGCCCTGGTCTTTCCAGAGCTGCTGCGATGCCATGTCATTAGCTTTTGGACATTCTCTTCCAGGCACCAGCTTAAGCACTTACTTGTGTCCATGAAAATAAATCATCCCCTGTGCTTTTCCTGTAAAGTAATTGGTCTGCTGGTCCACGATGAACAGGTAGAGGTATATTGATGGCTAGTTTTCGGTAAGTGCTTCTCTTGTGCCCGGTGCCACATGAGCTCTTTCTGTGATGATCTCATCGAACACAACAGCCGCTCGCTGATGTCCAGTCACTGTAGATGCTCTTGGTTCATTGACGAGCAAGCCAACGCTTGAAAGAACAGTGATCTGCCAGAGGTCACGTGGCTGGGGCTGGGCGTCCAATGCAGGTCCGTGCTCTGAGCCACAGCACTGCCTGCCATCTAGTTGCCTCGGGGACATTTCCTGGTTTGCTGGAGCAGGTGGCACTTCCCGTTGCCACCTGATTGTCAGATTGTCATCATCTTCCACCCTCCAGCTCTCCCGTCCCGTCTGCTGCCTCTCTCACCATATCCTTGGTGACTAGAAGGCCTGATTCTCAAACCCTGGGCCCAGGTGGGTATAGAAGGAAGAAGGGCAGGGAAACCCCAGGCAGCCTGGCACCCCTCTGGGAGCCGCCTGCAGGTATAGGGCCCTTGTCCAGTGGGAGTGTCCCCAATGTCCAGATTTCCCATGGTGCTCGTGAAGCAGCTAAGGAGAGTGGGCAGCGGGGGCATCCCTCCATGTCTGAAATACCTTCAGGGAGAGGCAAAGGCCTTTGAACAAACTGGCATCCTAGGAATAAAAAAAAAGTAGATTCCTTACTTGGGGGAAAATGTTAGAACTGTGTAGTGCACACTGATGCCGGGGAAGAGGAGGCAGTGTGGAGGGGCAGCAGCTCCCAAATTCAGAATTCCTCACGGCCTCTTTAAAAGGAAAGTCCAGCCTGGGAAAGCTGGGAACCAGATGTCACAGTCACAACGATAGCATTTGGGGAAACGCCGCAAGATTATGACGGGTTTAGTTCTGAGGCAAGGAAGGAGCCGGAGATTCCGTTTTTCCAAAGGGTTTGGAAGGGTGGGTGTCTTTCATCCAGGAAGGTCATTGGAGCCTCTTTGATTTCTTCTTCTTATAGAAATTCACGTTGGCAGGAATGCACATGGTGTCGGAAGTGAAGCCAGTTTCTGATGCAAACGTGTTGGCTTCTTTGTGAGGTTAGGACCTGGATGCTGTGTGATGATGGGCCGAGTGGAGCGTTGTAATGACCAAAGACGGCCACGGGCAGCCGTGTCTTTGGACGGATGCCCTTTACAGAGTTGCCTTCACAGCCCTCCACTCAGCTTTGTGGGTGGCAAGTGGTGCCTCCCCCGCTCCTTACGGGGAAAAGAAATGCAAACAAGGGGGAGCTCTTTAACTTGCTGAGGTCACACTTTCGAGCTCACACCACACTGAGCCTGGGAATCTAAATTTCTAAACCCACAGAAGTATTGTAGTGGCTTCTGTATTTCCTGAATCTACGGGTGTCTCTCTTAATCTAGCTGACGGTGTGACTTACAGATATGCACGGGTGTAAGGTTGGGACCTTTCCTGTGGAACTGGCGAGCCCTGTCTCAAGCAGTGGCCTGTCCTCGTCTCCGATGAGTGGAATCAGCCTTCCTGTCACTCTCAGCGCCGATGCCACGTTCTTTAAAGTTGGTGTTCAATCAGCAAAATGACAGCATAGAGCAGTGTTAACATGCTTTGCTGAAAAAGAAAAGAAATGCACTATGATTATAATCGTTCCTATACCCAGGGCCACGGAAGACGTGGAGGAGGATGAAATAACAAGGGTCAGGAAAAGGTCACCCGCCAGGGAGCAGGGGAAGCCAGAGGCCGCACGGAGGGGAAGTGAAGGATCAAATGGCATGCAAGGGTGGAAAAATTGGGACCACATGGTTCAAGAACAAGGCCAAAGGAAAGAGCAGGTGGTCTGGAGCATGTCAATGGAGATGGAAGGCCCACCCTTATCCCTCTGGAGCCACCAAGGCATCGCTGATGCACGGAGCCCTTCAAGCTAATGAAAGGGCTTTCTGACTCCAGGCCTGCTGGCCTGCTGCAGTGCTCTGAGTGATGGAACATTCCAGCAATCATGGAGATCGCCCTGGACCACCCCCGCAGTCTACAGACCAGTAAACTGAGGTTCAGAGGGAGACAGGTAAAAATCTACCTGTGCTCACACAGAGCTAATCAGTCCCAGGTCTCCAGCCCCGGGATCCTGATTCCACATCCAGGTCCTACTCCTTGGACTTTTGCTTCTGAAACTGACTCCCTAAATGCTGGCCACTCAAAGTGAGGTCCGTGGAAGAGCCACGTCAAAACCACCTGGCAGCGTACTAGAAAAGCAGAAGCTCAGGCCCCAACCCAGAGACTGAGCGAGAGTCTGCATTTACGTAAGACTGCAGTGGCTCTGTGAAAGCCAAGAGCACAGCCTGGGTTCCTTTCCACCTCCGGGCAGTGACCGTGACCGTGCCGTGACCTATGACGGAGCCTGGGACTTCCTCTCTAGCCTCAGCATCTGCTTCCTCTCCTCTTACGCTCTCAGGTCATATTTTCAGGAGTTTGGCTAACTACAGATTCATTCACTGTGAACATTCAGTGTAATAACCTCCCTGCAGTGCCTGTAAGTGGCATCTTATTCTTTAGTGTTACTTATGAACAATAACTATATTAATAAATACCTTCTCTTCAGATAGTACTCTACCAGTTTCAAAGTCCAGATAGGTTTTTCTTAGAAGTGTGGTAGGGTATGTCCCAAAGGTATCCAGCCATGTACTATGAAAAGTAGAGACATTTATTGAAGAAGATACAAGAAACACTGTACATAGGACAATGACACCTCAGTCCCCTTCAAACTAGGCACATTGGGACTTCACACAGTTCTCCCAGTTGCCATCAGCTGCCCATCCTATTTTCTTGAACTTCATCAACAAGCTGAAACTTCTTCCCTCTCAAAGATAATTTTAGTTTTGGGAAAAGCCAGGAGTCGCAGGGCACCAAATCTGAGCTGTAGCGGGGCTGAGTCACCTGAGTGATTTGATGTTTCACCAAAAAACTCTGCACGAGACGTGATTGAGTGAATGGGTACTTTGTTATGATGAAGCTGCCAATCACCGGTTACCCAGAGCTGCAGCCTTCTAAATCATCCAAATGGTTTCCATGGAGGAATGTTCAAGCTTAATGCAAAATTTGATGCAGATTCATTGCTGTGCTCGCTCAGTCATTTTGAATATGAGGGCCACACAGTGCACGTGCTCACTCAATGGCATCTACCACCCCCACTGACTAGTACAGTGAAGTCATCATTGCTCACGCATGCGCATTCCAGTCAACGCTTCTTGGCTGCCAGGTCACATGGATGTTGCGCAAACCGTTCTCATTATATTAACAGTGAGCTGGACTTTTTCCGGACAGACCTCGTCAGCTGTGTGGTTATGGCTCTACAGCTAAATTGATCCTGAATCCCAGCTCTTCTACTTGCACTGTGACCTTGAGAAGTGTTTTAACTTCTCTTGACCTTGATTCCACTGTAGGTACAGTGTACCCAGTGAGTGCAAAGGTCCATTCCAGCATTGTCATTCTGATTCTAGAGATAAGTCCTTCTTCCTCCTTTGCTTGACTGTGGAACTCCAGGAATCTAAATGCTCTAGAAGGTCATTCAGCCTGTTCCACCACTCAAACTGAAGCAAAGATATATTGCGTTGGTAATTTTAGAATGCAGAGCCACATGCACACCCATGTCAGTTCAGCGACTAAGCTGTAGGTGCTGCACAGTAAGTGAGATACTGAAATGACTCACTGGAATGTTACCATCATTATTACTTTAACGGATACCTTGGGAAGACGAAGCAAGGGCTGACACAATAGCTCTTTTGAGTGAAGGCATGAGCCAGTCCATCAATAATATTTTAGAGGGAAGTTACTTCATCCAGGAATTGGCAGGGCATGTTGGGCGGAGCTCCGGCCACACTAGAGAGGACGCTGGGTGTGAAGGGGGTGGGGGAGGGAGGCCAGAAAGCTTTTTAGGAGAGAAATCCCCCGGAGGAGGTGAGTCAAAGGAGTACCTGGAAGTGGGAGGCATTTTCTTATTACAAGTGTGGAGGAGCAGGGAAGGCAGGTCAGGAACATGAGGAAACAAAGGACTCAGTGAGCAGGAAGGGAACAGGCCTGGGCGCGGAGGCTGAGCAGGTGCAGGCAAGGGGCCTCGGCCACGCTGGGCCGCGGACGGCAGTTGTAGAACAGGTCAAAAGGGTCGAGCGTTCTAGGGCTTCCTTTTTTTCTTTCTTTACTTTTGTTTCTTTTCTTTCTTTCTCTTTCTTTCTGACTAGGGGGCCATGCCACACCCTGCTTCCTAACAAACATCTGCATGTTTTGTGGCTGCGGCCCAGACTCAACCAAGAGCCACTTGCCAAACCAGCTGCTCTCGGTGTCTTGCTTGGCCCTTACTGTTGTGGATGTCCCCAGGCCATTGATGTGCTCCCATCCTCCGTGAACCTAGAACTTTACACGCCATCTTCAGGGTCTGTGGTATTAACGAAACTACCATGACAGTCACCCACGGGCACTTGTTATAATCAAACCAACTCACCGTGGGCTTTCCAAGTGAACTTCCTCCTTTTTTCTAGAACTGAATGTTGTTGGGAACGAATTTACAGCCAGTTTTGTAGGGGCTGCATCTCCCTTCCCTTCTGTGCCCTAGAAAACGCATGTCTGAGTTGTGGGAGACAGAACAACAGTAGTATGTGTTTCTTATAGTTAAGTTCTGAGGCTCAGAACCATCACCTAAAAACACAAGCAGAGTGATATGGGCTGTGTGGTCCAGAGTTGGACATGGGCAGTGGGACTCAGCTATGGTCAGTGCACAGTGGCTGGAAGGTACATGGGACAGAGGACAGAGGAGGTGGAAGGAGTGCCTGCAGGGGGCTGAGGAGGCCCTCCAGGGAGGGCTCCCCTTGCCACCATGCAGGGTAAGGGAAAAATTCCTCCCATTGTCATTTATCCAGATTTCCCTTCTGAGGCTCCTGTAGGAAAAAGTTGGCTAACTAGTAGTGAAGACCATTTATTTGAAAACTGTAGATTAACACCTTCTGGAAAACAGAACGCCAAGTGGGCGAATGCCATATTACATACCATCAAAATTTGGAACATGCACTTAAAAAAATCTGTTTTCCTTTAAGGATAGAAACTCGAAGTCCAAGGGTCTTTGGGTGAGCTTATGGGTGGGTTGCTCCTTATGCTCAATGGAAATCAATAGACTAGAAAGAGGCTAAAATCTCCCGTGGCCCTCATGAAATAAAAGACACCTGGAGCGATACCGATCAGCATGTTCAGTAGAAATACAATGCAAGCCACATGTGTAATTGCAAATTTTCTAGTAGTGACATTTTAAAAAATGAAAAGGAACAGGTGGAATTAATTTTAATAATATATTTTAATCCAGTATATCCAAAATATTACCATTTCAACACGTATTCAGTGTTTTACAAAAGTACTGACTCAACCTTTTACACTCCAGTTTTTCTATGACTTGCCTGTGTGTTTGACACGTCCAGTCCCTCTTTGTCCAGACCAGCTGCGTTCAAGTGCTCTGCAGACACCGGTGACTAGTGGCCACCATGCCGGGCAGCACAGACTTACATGACAAAAAATCGGACCCAAATAGCTATTGGAATCTCTCAGAATTATCGGTATCGTTTATCTTGTTTGGGATTATGTAAAAGAAAAGCTGGGGCAAGTGGTTTTTAACTTCATCATTTTTTTGCTTCTGAAGAACTTCGTGACATTCATTCATTCCCTCCCTCCCTCATTGAACGTGTATTTATTGAGTGCTTAGTACTAGGACTGTGATAAAGGTAAAGTGTACTCTTAACAGGTTTCTTCTTCTTCTTCTGGCTTCTATCAGTATAATTGTGAAGTTATAAACAATGGAATCATCTGAAATACCTAAACAGACTCATTACTATTGTTAGTTATTAGGGTCAGATTCCATGCTATTTGATTAGGCCACTGGTTTGTAAACTTGATCTTGCGGCAGAGTCCCCTGAAGTTTCTGCTAAAATGGACTGCTGGGCCCACCTCCAGCATTCCTGAGGCAGTGGGCCAGGGCTGTGGCCCGATCACTTGAACTTCTGACCAGTCCCCAGGAGTTGTTAGTGATGCTGGGCTGGAGGCTGCACTTGGACGGTCACTGGGTTAGAGACAGAGCCATGTGTTCCCCACAGCTGAGGGCAGAGTTGAGCATCTCTGGAAGGTTGAACAACCACAAGATTCATGCATCTCTCAAAGGGGCTAGTTGGGGAATGGGTGGATCGTCTTCCTGTGGTCTGCTTTCTAAGATACAGATGTAGGGACCCAAGTGGGAAATCTCCTGAGAAACTTACTTAAGAACAACAGCCAGACTGAATGATCCAGTGCGGCCTCATCCAAGGGAAGCTTCCCACACTTTTGCTTTGGGGGCAGCATCACAGGTGACAGCCGAGCAAACCCCTCTCTGCGTAGGCCCACTGAGTGCAAAGGACTTAGTAGCTGTCATTGAACACCAGCCTCAGATTTCCAGAGCTCATACTTGAACTGGGGGGAGAGAGGCTGAGAAGAGTTACCATGGTTACCAAAGCCGTGGGGTGCCGGTACCCACAGAGAACGTATGAGACATCCCTTCTTCCTCCTGTCAGGGGACAGCTGATCCCTAAAGCCAGTTGTAGCTGCTGTCGCTCCCAGGCAATGTGGGACTGCTGTGTTACTGTGAGTTTTGTCAAGGGCTGCTCCAAAGCCAAGATCCTCACAGAAGGACCTATGGGACAGGTGCTCTTTTACAGAATGTGAGTCTTACGCACTGACTGAGGTAGGGGTACATTTGGGAGGGGAGAGTTGGGCCATCTCAGGTGTCAGTGAGGCCAGAGCTTTCAGGCTGGGCCCTGGTAACACTCCTGCCATACGGCCGACTCGAATTTTGGAAGCACCCAGAGAAGAGGCCCGCTCTGCCTGGTGAGCTCTGATCCTTTGGCTGTGTTTGGTGTGTGTGATTTTACCATGGTTTGGGTCTACTTGCCTGAACTCGAAATGCCACCAGAGTGTTGTTGACAAAGACAGCACGTATTCTCTCCAAGTCAGAGGCCTTTTGTGTAATGGTTATTGTGAATTCCACCTACAAGGTGTGCAGGTCTCCTCAATAGATTGGAGCTCTGGGCTTTTCATGCCAGCGACTGAAGCATGGGTGTCTGGGACGGGGCTGCCCTTCTGCTGTCCACCGCAGTCCTGCTCACCACTGTGCGAAGAAGGAATTGTTAAGAGTCACATGGGAATGCCTGTGGCTGCCATCTACCTTTCCTCAGCTCCCCCCACCTTGGGCAGGACTGGGTTAGGGCTTGGCCACTTGCACTCTAAGTAAAGCCGTGAATTTATGGGGGCCGCCACCAGAGGGGCAATGAGAGTAAGGGTCTTTTCTCCCCCACTATTTAGTTATCATTGCTTCAGGACAGACCTATGACAGACTAGGGGATGGTGACCCGGTATGCTGTTCCCCTGTGTCTGCTCCTCTGCGCCTGATGACTCCGTGTCCACGTCAGAGCATTGATGCGCCCTCTTCCACCCCCACTCCCATTTTCCAGAAAGAGAAGCGTTTCCTCTTAGAAGCAGGTGACCAGGTTTTGCTATCATCTATGGTAATCCTGTGAATACGAACGAGAAGGTCAAGTTCTTGGAAAAGAACACAGAAATGACACCCCTCGCGAACAGGGTGCCTAGATGGCTGTGGCTGGTGTCACCAACAGGTTGTCTGACTCGCCCAGCCCTCCTTTAGGGACACAAGCTCTTGTTGGTGAGTGACTGCGAAGAGAGGCCTCAGCTTGTGTCTCTCAGCGCGTGCAGAGTGTTTCAGACACTTCTGAGGCTGTTTTTTACCTTGCGATGACATACCCATGACATTTCGTGAAAAATATCCCTGGCTGGCTGTTTAGTTAGAAAAGTAATCGTTACCAGTAATCAATCCATTTCAAGTTTGGCACATGCGTGGGTCCTGTGGAAAAATCGAAAGAAATCTAGCTGGAGGCTGGCGCACTCAAGTGAAATCACTGAGGGCTTTAAAAAAACCAACAGAAATTCATTTTTCTCACAGTTCAGGAGGCGATAAGTCCAAGATCAAGGTGCTGGCAGGTTTGATTTCCCCTGAGGCCAAAAAAGCTTTTTCTTTTTCTTAACAGAGGAACATGGATGAGGACAGATGACCACAGTGCAGGGTGCAGTCTTCGTGTTACTGACAGTCTGGGCCGGGCGTTCTTGTGGCGGGGACCATCCTGTGTGCAGGGTGTTCCACAGCAAATCTCTCCCCAATACCCACTGGATGTCACTAGCACACCCATCCCTGAATTGTGACAAAAGTGTCTCCTGACCGTGCCAAAGGCCCGCCGGGGGGCAAAGTCACCCTGGTGGAGAACTGGCGCTTTAACGTAAACTGAGTTTGGGAGGGAACCCTGGGCCTAGCCGGAAATGGAGAGATTAATCACAGGTTACTATCCAGAGGAAACAAATCTGGTCGAGATTTCAAAAGGCATGAACCTGAGGAGGTGGCATTTTGGGGCGGGGGTGGGGAGACAGCAAATAGGAGACCGGAAGTGATGTTTCAGAAACCAGTGACCGAAAGGGAAATACAGAGCCCAGACTACATTTCTCTGGCCGGCAAGGGCGGTAGGTGAGAGGGAGGGATAAGGATTAACGGATGTGGTCGGTATCGGACAGGTGGCACCTGCTCGACCCGGAGCTCAAGAGACCAGAAAACAGCACCAGGAACGGAGAACGGCTAATGCGTTTGTGGCACAGGCTGTGTGATGCCTGGCACTGTTTTCGTGTGTTTCAGATGTTAACGCCATCCTCTCGGCCATCCTAGGAGGCAGGGGCTGTTGTTAATCTCAGTGTACAGCTGGAGAAACTGAGGCATGAAAAGAACAAGTACCTTACAAAGGTCTCAGCCAGTAACCGGCAGAGCCACCGTAGCGACCTCTCTGGTTGCCAGGACCACACTCTTCCCTGCTGTGTGCGGACAGGGTGAGCGGAGGCCCTGCCAGCTTGGCGGATTCTCCCCACAGGCAGGAGCAGGTCTGAAATCCAGGTGGTCAAGCAAGGTTTGAAAGGAATTTAAAAAATGACCCTAGTTTACAAAAATGTCAGGAATTTGTTTGAAGAGTCAAGGAGATTCTCAGGTTTCAAAGGAAAGCTAGAGATGGAGAGTCTAAGTATGTAGCCCCGCCCCACAGGCCCAAGCGTGGGGCCAGGAGGGCTAGGCCACTGTTGAAGCGGGGCTGTGAGCAGGAGGTGACCCGCAGGCCTGGGCAGGCCTGGGCATGGCGGAGGCTGTGGAAGGAGAGGGTTGCCAGCTCCTGAGGAATGGACTAGAAAGGAAATGAAGCCTCTTTTTAACTTCCCAAACCAGCACTACCCAAGAGAAACACACCGTGAGCCACACATGCAAGCCACAGGTGTCGTTTTAAATGTTCTAGAAGCCACTTTTTAGTCATCAAAGGAAGCAGGTGAAATTAGTCGTAATATTATATTTTATGTTACCCAGTTCTGCCCAGTATTATTGTTTGAACATGAAATCCACATTTAGAGAGTGTTGAGATATTTTACATTCTCCTTTTTGTACGAAATCTTTCGAATCTGGTGTGTGTTTGACACCTACAACACATCCCGGTTGGGAGGAGACACAGTCTCGGTGTTCGAGAGGGACACAGGGCGGCGGCCACCACGTTGGAGGGCGGAGCTTGAGACTCCCAACCGCAGCCCTGCAGTTCAGCTGGAGATCACTCTGAGCTTGGCGGCATCCCTGTCGCCCTGCTTCCCGTTTGCTGCCCGGTGGACAGGAATGCAGGCCTGGGGGTCATTTCCGTCCTTGGCCCGTTTGCGTTACCAGAGGGAAACTGTTTCCGAGCCATCCGTCACCCAACGTGCCCCAGACGGGCCATTCAGTGACAGGAATGGCCCATCCAGCGCGGTGACGTCCCACCATCGCCCACGCCGGAGGAAAACAGAACCAGTAATAACATCTGTGCTGAAGTGGAATTCAAGTGTGTGGGAAGGAGGGATTTCTAAGAGGAAGGTAACGGCCCATCAGTAAAGAAAGATTGGATCCAGGCTAAGGCAATGAAAGACGAAGAACTGCGTTTTTGGTTTTATTTCTTGTCTGAGATCCTCATTTCAGGTCCTTATGATCCCATTTCTCCAGCTGACAGCACTCAGGGTGGTTCCAGGGAGTCATTACTAAAATAAAAATGATTGCTATGGCACTCTGCAAAAACCGCCCTGTGAACTTTGGGAGTTATAAAACAATATAGCAGAGTTCAAATAACCTGGACTGGAGATTTCTCCTCTGTTGCAGGCTCCTTCTCTTTCCTGGCCAAGCCAGAGAGCGGGGAGCTTGCTAGAGGAGAAAACATCTGGAAATGTGACCTACCTGTGGGAGGAGCCACCGGGCTCAGGTCTCCAGGCGCTGGATTCCTCTCTCGCTGCCCTCCCCTACAACACCACCCGAACTCTTCCAGAGGAATGAGAGGAAGCGCTTCTGACCCTCATCCTGCAGCTCCCACACGCCAACGGGGTGAGGATGGAGAGGTCTGTCCAGCTTTCCCATGAAGCCCTCCTGAGATAAAAGCAGCTCACAACTGCTCTTCCGTGATGATAAATGGTTGTTGGTTTTCTTTCATCAACATTTTAACAACTGTTTGTACACTTCCGCAATTATGGACAGAGAGTCTGATGGCAATTCCAGAAGCTGATTGCAGAGGTGACTCACCGGACACCACTGGCCGTCAGAGGCAGTGCCATCTCTCTGTGTGACAGGCGGCTTTCTGCCCAGGCACCGGGCCACCTGGCAGCCTTCTGAACCAGGTGCACTGCCAACGGGGCCACCGTTGGCTGCGTGCCCCTCTGATGCTCTCTTCGCTGACACAGCTCAGCTCCGGGAGAGGGTGCTGAGAACCCCACTCCGGAATCAGCCACCTGATTCTTCCTGTTGGTACGATTGGCCATCGGCCGCCAATTGGTCCTGCACCAATGGAGGAGTCTGACAAAGTAGGGGCCTGACCTGGCCTCTCTCTGATGGAGAGAGTTCCACCCCTCTGCCGTCGTAGAGGGAACCTTCATGGGAGAAAAGAGCTATTCATACTTCATGGACACTTCTCATTTCTCTGTTAAAAGGATATTCAAATTATTTATTTCACTGTTTTGTGTTTCCTCATTTCAAGCTCCAGTTGTCTTGAATATTATTTTGCGGTATGTCAGTTGTAAATACTTTGCCCAGACAAAAGTCTGGAAAAAAAGCTTTTAAAGTCCTGGAGTTTGTAGAAGGACCATTAGGAGCTATCTTTCCGCATTGTGTATCAAGTTTTAGAGATGAACGTGCGAACCAATAGAAGATGATGGAAGGAATCCAATATGAAAGGAAATTGAAATAGGACCCACTTTACAGAGCTTCAGGGAGCAAAATTTAAACCTTACTTGAAAGTTAAATGAGTTGTTTATAATAGTAAAAGAAATAGGGGCAGCTTAGATATACAACAATAGCAAAGTGATAAACAACTTGTTGTGTACTTCTATGAAGGCTATTACAAAGGCAGACATCCAGACATTGGTTTCAAAAGTATATAATGACTTAGAAAATGCCCTCGATACAGAGTGAAACGAAAATATGCAAAATATAAAATTGTATGTACATTGCCATCTTAAATATGCATAAGCATAGAAAAACTGGAAAGAAAAATAATTTTTTTTTGCAGTTGGACTGACCACAAACTTTTAACTTTAAATTGTTTTTTAATATGTTTCTGCTATTCTCAATCCTCTGTGGTGAGCATGTATCACTTTTATAATCAGGAAAAAAACCACAGTAAGTGTCATTGCATGAACTCTAATAGGTGTCCTTGCGACATGCAGTTATTAAGGAACCCCACTTCTAGTTGCCTGGGGTGGGCTAATCATGGGTCTTCTCTTGGGCCTCATTTCCTCATCTGGAGAGTGGGACACGTGGCCTTGCCCGACTCGCAGCAGTGCAAGGCACGGATACAGGGACCTGAAGACTCTGAAACCAGCCCATTTGCTTGTACGGGCAGGACGCATAGCATCGTGCTGGCTACTGTGTCAAACCCACTAGAACGTCAGACGTGAGAACTTGAACCAGGCTGTGAGGACATGTGTAGAGTCCAAGCCCATGGGAAACTAAACTGAACAACAGCAGCGTGTAACTGCACGTCCCAGGAGGACACCATGGGGAGCCCAGGTCCTCAGAGTGTGAAGCGTGACCTGATCTGGTACAAGGACTAATTTTCATGGGAAATCACTTCCCAGTCACGCTACTGAGGGTCTGGTGTGGATGCCCCAGAGGTTGATGTCTACTCAGCTTCACTCATAGCCACATGCCTGTGGACAGGAGACGCATGCGGAGACAGAGAGGGAGGGAGAGCGAGTTCCGAAAGCGTTGCTGCCCCGGTGCTCATCAGCACCTACTGTCAAACCCCAGGGCATGGCCAAGGCCAAGGGTTTTGTCGTTAGTGCAGATCAGAATCCCCAAGGAGGCTTTAACATTTTAACTGTTTTTTTTACCTTTACCATATGTGTACGACATTCTGATAATTACATCTTTTTATAGACCCATGCACACCTTCCCCTGGAGACTCTGACTCAGCACTTGGGCTCCCTTCCAGGCACATGGATGGCAAAGCCCCAGATGTCAGACCCACTGTCCTACACTAGGGGGTACAGAGGACAGAGCAGCTACCCTTGGGCTGTACTCTCAGGGACACAACCCGTACGCGCACCTGGCACTGGGCGGGTGCTCTTACTCATAGCTCTTGAACTGCTGATTGGAATGTGTGTGTTAAACCCATACTGTAGAGAAGGTCTCAGAGACCTACTCTTTTCTCCTAGGATCTGAGGGTTTTGTGGGTTAAGCGAGAAACAAAATGATTTCAGTTCCTAGGCTCAGAGTGCTGTCGGCAGGAAGGGTCAGGAGGTTCAGTTTGAAGGGATCCAGTAAAGGGGTGTGGGGCAGGAGGGCGGGCAGATGCAGCCTGAGGCTGAGCCCTGATGCGTGCAGCTGAACACAAGCACATGTGAGCCATCATTGGTCACAAACCTCCTGGGTCTGGGCAGCAAGGGAAGGAAGCAGGGCCCAGGATCCCTGGATGCTGAGGACCGATGGGGCTGTGAGAAGGGCAGTGCAGCCCCGGTTGCCTCCTGACCACCCGAGCGGAAGCTCTGCCACGCAGCGGGCCTGCTTTGTCCCCTTTCTGTGCAGGTCCGCAGTTTCCAACCATACCTGCTCATCTCTAGAAGTGGAAACTCAGTTTGCCTCTCATCCAGTCCGGTCCAGCAGACACTGAGTAAGTCGCTGACCATTGCTGTGGTCACATGGTAAGCACCAGAAAGAGTACAAAGAAAAACGACAGTGTTATTTTTTTGTCAAATTCTAGACTGCGCCATTATTGATCACAAGGGGCTTGCTAGTAAATAATTCATCTGGATTCTGTTCCGTGCTTGTGCATTTTTATTTCACGGCACTCACAGTCCTTTGTTAGAGGAGCAGTGAGCAGTAAGGGCAGACAGAGTCACTACCACCAGTCTTAAGTGCCAAGTTTAGGTAAAACTCATCATTGGCCTTTTTTCAGACCTAGCACCGGACACCTCACAGGTTTGGGCCTTTTGGGGGTGCTGTGGGTTCCCTAAGGCATGTGTGGGGTCCTCGGGCTTCTGTTAGTAAAGGGACGTGGTAAAGGAACACGTCCTTGGAGCTGTGTCCAATGTCAGCGTGTTTGAATCATTTCATTTTGATCACGGTGAGTGGAAAGATGTTGAATTAGGGTAGGGATTTAATGGCGGGCTGGGTTTAGGTTAACAAGCATTCATTACGTGCTTTACCTACAGTGTACCTTCTTCAGCCCGTTTGCCCTCTGCTTGTGGAGTGTTGGAACGAAAGCAAAATATGAGAAATGTGTCCACGGACATTGTGGACAAGTTATTCTGTGTTCATTCCAACCTAGTCACACACC
This sequence comes from Macrotus californicus, assembly GCA_007922815.1. NCBI lineage: Eukaryota > Metazoa > Chordata > Mammalia > Chiroptera > Phyllostomidae > Macrotus > Macrotus californicus. The sequence continues at coordinate 195,099 of VMDR010000396.1, read as the reverse complement.
TTTGGAGAGCACAGACCAAAGTGGGGTCAGAACGTTGGGGAACATGAGCCCTGTGCAGAATCCTACACCCCACAACAGGAACCCCATCCATCATGTCTCCAGCCCCTATTGTGTAGATGTGAGGGACCCAGAGAAGTTAAGTCGCACAGTGGTGACAGAGATGGACCATACAACTGCATGTCTTGACACCCAGGAAAATTCTCTTGTTTCCCCTTACTTTCTCCTGGCCCAGAATCTGGCCAACACTTTGGCAGATGAAAGAGTGCCGTGCCCAGCAGCATGAAAGGAGCTTTTCCTGGAGATAAACGTTATGCTGAGATACTCTGTGCTGTGATCTAATTTTGTGACTTGGGCCTCACCTCGCCCCGTGTTGCTGCCAGAGGCCCAGGAGGGAATCAAAATCCCTAGATCTACAAGTGGCCCTGGATGAGTCACAGAGCCTCCTTCTTGAAAGGTTTCAGGAATGAAAAAAGAATTTAAAAAGCATGGTACTCATAACCAGTCTTTAGGAGAGAGAGAGAGGACATCTTTTTCAAATTATTGATGAAACCTATGAGCATGTCATTTTTCGAAGCAGCAGAGATATTCCCATCGACATTTACCTTTATGAATTGTAGGGAGCCAAAATCATCACAATCCCTTTTCCAAACATCTCTTTCCAAACTGGTTTAAAAGTAACCTTTTTTTGTTCATTACAAAATCATATACATGTATTGATTGTGGAAACCTTGAAAAGCATAGAAAAAGAATTCTTTATTTTTAATGAATTTATCTATTTAATTTATCCTAGCAATTAAGAGATATCCATGTTAACAGTTTAATGTAGCCTTCCAGTATTTTTTCCCTGCATAATATATTTTTATACAAATATGAGCTCACATTATACGTTATTTTGAAAACAGATTTTTTTGTCTCTTAATATATGAGAGCCATCGTACTTCCTCTTTAATAGGTGTATAATAGTCCATTATGTGATCATATATTATAATTTGTTTAACCACTTCCCTCTCGTTTACATTTAAGTTGTTCTCATTTTAAAAATAAAAAGCCGGATTGCAGACAATATCCATGAAAATTTCCTTAGGTCAGCTGTTCACAGCTCTCTCACTGAGCCAAAGGGTCCATACATTGGTAACGTTTTGAGGTACACAGCCAACTTGTTCCTCAAAGGGTTGGATTAATTTATATTCTCACCAAAAGTACATGAGCATGCCTATTCTCCCCGCCCTCACCAACACTGAATATTCTTACTTAAAAATTAACCTTGGACTTCATTTGTCTGAAATTGGGCGAGCATATCAAAAGCTTCTTAAATGTATGTACTGACCGTATTTCTTTCTTTCTGTGTGCATTCCTGTTCATCTCTTTTGACCGTTTTCTTGTTAGAATACTGTTTTTGTCTTCTTCCTAATGATCGGTAGGAGCTCCTTAAAGATATTACCCTTTGTTTAATGTGTAACAAACAGGTTCCTGCTTTATCGTTTGCATTTTATGGAGTGTTTTGACATATAGGTTTAAAGTGTTTGTGTAGAGAACTACCCATCTATATATGCACTGCCTTTTCATGTTTAGAAGGGGTTTCCCCACCCCCAAAGTCTGATAAGTCTAGGTATACTTTTTAGTTCTTACTTGTTTGTATTTTTTTACACTAAAATCTTTTGTATATGAGACTTGAGGTTTGGCTCCCACTTCCTATTTCCCCCCTTAATGATTAGCTGTTTATCCCAATTCCATTTATTGAATAATCCATGCTTTCCCCACTGATTTAAAATGCTGCATTAGTAAAATACTGAATCTTACTGAATTTGCATCTACTTGGGAATGTTCTATTTTGTTTCAATGTTTTTTTTAAAAGATTCTATTGATTGATTGATTTTTAGAGAGAGGGGAAAGGAGGAAGAAAGAGAGGGAGAGGAACATGGATGTGAGAGAGAAACTTCGATCCGTTGCTTCTTGCAGGCCCCAGCCGGGACCCAGCCCGCAGCCCAGGCGTGTGTCCTGACCAGGAACCAAACCAGCGACTTTTCGGTCTGCAGGTTGGTGTCCAGTCCACTGAGCCACAGCAGCCAGGGCTGTTTCCGTGTTTTTGAGGGACAATTATTTCCCCTCAATTTTACTTTTGCAAAGATTCTCTTCTGTTTATTCTTCCAGATGAAGCTTACCAATCATTTTTCCAGTCTGTCACAATTTCCCCAAATTATGTTGAGATTTTGATTAGCATTGTAATAGATGCACAAAGCAATCTAGGAAGAATTGACATTTAAAATACAGGATCTTCCCCTCCGGGATATAGAATGTCTCTTCATGTTTTTCAAAATCTTCCTAATTCTCTATATTGTTTTATAGCTTTCTTCATATGAGACCTACTACCATTTTTTATTAGGTTTATTCCTAGAGTTTCATGATTGTTTTTTCTATCATAAATGGGATTTTACCCCTTATAGCTTCCAAATGGTTATTGCTAATATTATGTATTTAAAAACTTTTGAAATTTGTGTGTAGATAGATAGTGATTGACTGACTGATACTAGTCAGTGAAGATTCTTATTCATTTTACCCGATCAGTGTTGACTGAAGAAATAAGAATATACGGTCATAATGGATGGGCATTTTTTCCTTTCAAATATAGTGTATTTATAAACACTGTCTATTAGTTCTTCACTGCATCCTCGGTAAAGATAAAATCTTAAAACATTGCTATACAGAAGGAGATGTACGCTGGTCCTCACATTCAGGTCCTTGCGAATGCCCTCACATCCGTGCCACTCACACGTCAGTGGAAGCCGACCAGATTTTCCTGGTGATGCTGACAAAGCACGGCCCTGCCCTGGTGTGGTTTCCGGTGCTCAGTGTTTCCTCTGTCCTCATCCACTTGTCTCACACTATCGCAAACACTGGCCTCCCAGACCGACCTCTGTCAGCGTCTAATATGTAGCAGTTTCTGACGAGGCAGAAGCTGCGCCGCAGAAATAGTTCTAGCTTTGGCCTTCAGTAGCAGAGCTGATTTTCTTTTACACAGCACAGCAGTTTCGTGTGTGTGCTCAGAGAACATTAACAGAATTTGAGGAAAATGAAAACTTTGTGAGGACAAAGCCACCTTTATTTCCTTTTCATTGAAGGGAAGGGCTTTTGCCCTCCGTGTGGAAAATAGCGTACGGCAAGAAATAAGATGGTCATTAATTTTCATTGTGCTGTAAGCATATTTTGGATTAACCCAGTTAGGTAAAATTAAAAAGGTCACAGCTACTAAGCACTTTCTTTTTCTTCCGTCTTTAATTGCATTAATTAATGAGATATGTATAACAGCCCCTCCTCCCAAAAAAGAGCTTTGGATAACTGTGAACATCATAGCATCTGACAGTTCCAGATCTTTCCATGAATTACAGTGCCCCCCGGATGACAGGCACCCCAATTATCAAAATTTAAATGTGGAGAAACAGGCCAATTATCTTCAGTGGATAAAAACAGAGTCCCTCTCTTTGCTGATGCTATTGCTGGCCCTGATTTCTGGACTGCATGCTTTCGGAACTACGTTCATGAATATTTGCGTTTATTCTCGTGGAGTTCTCTTTGCTGCGGAGTGGAGAGGGACGTATAGCGCGTCGCGGTCATGCTCGTAGCCGTGAGCCCTTGGGGCTTATGATAGAGTTTAATGTAACGGAGACCATGGCCGTTGTCTGTCGGGCATTTTTCAAACTGTGCCCCTTGGTACCAGAGGACCGGATAAGTGGCTCCCGGAAGCCAGACCTTCACTCTTGCCCCCTGCAGGGCATGTGCTCCTGTCCAAAATGTCCCCTGAGACGTTTGGGCCACGCCCAAAGGTCCTTGCTATTTGATCATGTTTAGTTCTGTCCATGAAGATGTTTGGTCCGTGATAGTGTTTTCCAGCGTGTTCATCCTGTACACCAAGAGCGTAACAAAATGTACGGGCTGTTTGGATGCAGGGGTATTTTCTAAGGGTGGATGTTTGGGATAGGACCAAGTTCAAGCACTTTTTGGCGTAGGCCAAACGTCTCCATGGACAGTTTGGACGGAACCAAATGTCTGCTGATCCTATCGCCTGTTTTAGATATCGAGGTTTTTGGTAAGATTTTCTTTGAACACAAAGTTGCTCTGCTGTAAATACCACAAAAATGAGCAGTTTTGAGAACCTGGCCTAGCTATTTCATTAGGCAGACTTTCCATCATTAACTAAATATCAGCGCTGCGTCTTGGCAGCATCTTGGGAAGCGGTGTGCGCCTTTTCTCTCTGGCGTCTGCGTTTTTAGTCACCCCTTGGATTCTCCGGCCACAGACACTGCAGCTCAGCCCGGGGTGTAGCTGTGACATGCATAGTGTTTGTCATGGGTCCCAAACCCGGCTTTACCAGACGTGCACAGGAAGCTTTCTGAAAATGGCGATTCTTAGCTCCAACCACAGATAGAATCTTCAGGAATAAGGAAGCTACATATGTATAAAGCACCCTCCTCCGCCCCAGGCAAGCAAATCCGTACATAGGTGCTTGTCAGAGTACCTCACAGGAGGGGAGTGGAGACTTCACTGGGTGTCGGTCCCGCAAGCTAACAAGTGTCTGCATCAATGACAGTGCTCCTCAAGCCTTCAGCACCCCCTCCCGCAGGGACAAATTTCCTCGGGGAAGGCAACGTCAGCCCTGGCTGAGACTCACTGCCCTGGGCGATCTTGATCGTCAGCTATTATTAACTGCAATTTGCTCATATACTTGCATTATGAAAAATCCATAGTCTGGGCTTATCTGGCCTCCCTAGAGCATAAGCCACAAAGGACAGAGGACTTACCCTACTCACCACAGTGGTCACAGCTCCCAGAAGACCGGTTAGCATATACGGTCTTTTTAGTAGGTACCTAATAAATAATTGAATGCATGCATGCATGAATGAAACCTCCATTGAGTAGCACATGAAGCTCATTCTCCGAGGCTGCTTTTTTTCTATTTTTTAAGGTAGACAGAAAAAGATTGCTTTGCCCAATTCTCAACAAATATTTCTGTTATGTTTTTCTCAATACCTTATTAACACGCCCATTGTCAGGCTCTCATGGAGCTGAAAGTGCCTCTTAAATTCTCATCTGACAGATGGTTTTTCCTCAATAAGTTCTGTCCGAAAGGAGGTCCACCCCACAAGCCCTTTGATGACCAAGTCCAGAAAAAGCCCAGATCCTTCTCGGTCCCAAACGAAATTATGTCCTACAGCTCGGAACCAGCTTCCCGTTGGGGGAGAGGCCAGGCCAAGCCTGCGCCACTTTGTAAAACGTGGGTGTGTCGTCTGCACTCAATCCCCACTCTGTCTGTCTGTCTGTCGTAGTCCCCGCTGCCCTTTGGTTGTTCCCACCACATGCGCCCTCTGTGCTGGCTTGGGGCACACCTGTGAGTCACAATGCCCGCAGCTCTGTTCTCTGCTTTGCATCACTCCCTCTCCGCGCCAGAAAGCATCCTGCCTGGCCCATTCAGTTCCTCTTACAGAGGATTTCACAGGCAGCCACAGGCCCCAGCGCAGGCCCTGCATGCCCTGCTCTGCTCACAAAGGCAGGACTGCTGGGGCTGAGCCTCAGTGGGAAAAGTTTGACCACCCACCACCACCACCACGCTGCATCTCTTTATAAGGGATATGCCCCAGGTCCCCACCCCCAGGACTTTGTAGTCTCCCCGCAACCCTGCGCCCTTCTTCCCTACATAAAGGAGCCCTCTCCAGGTCTCTGCATCCTTAGATTGCTCCCCTCACTTGAGGGCAAGCCCCTGCTCATTCACGCCTGCTCGCTCTCTCTCTCAGCACGTGGTCCGAGCACACTGGGGCGTGGTGGGTTAATCCCTCTGCTCCGCTGCCAGTCCTGGCTGAGCTTTGTTTCCAGTACTCTCTGTCCAGCCCAGAGAGAGTGCACTCTGCACTCCGTGGTCACAGCCATCGCCCACCTTATCCCCAGAAAACCCTGATTTTCCCACTGGCTCCCACCTCCTGACCAGCATTTCCCACGCCAGCAGCCACACATCACTCCTGGCCACACAGGAAGGAGTACTCTCAGGCGGCATGAGAGCCGAGCACACTGGGGCAAGCCTGGGTTTCCCTGTGCCAGGGCCCTGGCACCCTTGCTGTGCAGGTGTGCAGGTCAGCCCACCAGAGGGAACCCCGGGTGCGAGTTTTCCCCAAACATGGTCAACACAGACCAGGAGCGCCCAAGCCTCAGCCCTCGGCCGTCTTGCCATCTGGCGCCTCCTGACACCACCTGCTCTCTTATGGCATTGCCAGACATTTCTCCCCAGTCCAGGCCCTTCCTCCGAGGCCCCATTCTGTTTCTGCACCTTTCCTCACGCAGGCGAGCTCCCCTCCTCTCCCGGCCCGCCCCCTGCACCTTCACACCAACGCCTGCTGCTCCCTACCAGGGGCGGGAGTTGGCGGGGGGGTGTGTAGACCAGCCCGAGTGCGGGACTCATCCTCATCACCCACCTGTGCCTCATTGACCTCGTCCATTTCTAGTGGACGTCACTATTCGAGTCTTTCTGGAATGTCTCTGCTCCTCTCCATCGTCACAGCCACCACACCATTTTAGGCCAACGTCTTCTGTAGCTTGCTTTCCAAACCTCTCCCAGTGGCCCTAAATCCATCTTGCTTCTCCCCCGCTTCAGCCCATCCTACAGACTGCAGTCAAAGAAATATTTTTAAATCTCTAACTGCTCACATTACTGCACAGCGTACAACCCTTCTTGGCTTCTGTGTGAGGCTTCTTCAAGAAAAAGAACCAACAAGAGATACTGTGTTTTTGGCCATGTACAATACATACTTTTTTGCCAGAATTTTTGAGGGAAAAATAAGGATGCTCATTATACCTAGGAAGTACCTAAAATATCTTGTATCTGTTCTTGTGTTTTATCATTATTTATTACATAAAATTTCTAGTACCATAATATTTTTTTAAAATAAATGCTATAATTATTTTATAATAAAAAATAAAGTATTTAAATATAAATTAAAAATTGAATTAAAAAATTAAAAGATTTTGTTCCCCTGAGAGTTTGGGTCCAAAATGTGTGTGTGCATTATACACGGCAAAATACGGCTATGTAGATTTTGTTTTAAGGGACTGGCTCATGGGACGGCGGGGGCTGGTAAGTGTGACATCTGTAGGGCAGGCTGGAAAGTCAGGCGAGGGCTGATGCTGAGGCCTGAAGTCCCAAGTACACAGGGCAGCAGGCTGGAAATGCCGGCAGGATCCCCACGTTGCCATCCGGTGGAGAATTTCTTCTGCTTTGAGGACCCTCGGCCTTGGCTGTTAAGGCCTTTGGCTAATTGGGTGAGGCCCACCCACATTCTGGAGGGTAATCTGCTCTACTCAAAGTCCACTGACTCCAAGTCAGTCTCTTCTAAAAACACCGAGGCAGCAGCATTTACCCTGGTGTTTGACCAAACACCTGGGCACACAGCTTGGCCAAGCTGGCACAAAACGAACAATCACACCTGTTTGCACTTTGGACGAAGGCCAGCCTGCTGCATGGCCCAGTGGCACCCGGCCCCTGCCTTCCTCTCGGACCGTCTGCCACACACTCTGCATCCTGGCAGCACTGGCCTCATGTCAGTGCACGGCTGCGCCATCTGCCTCCTGTCCCCTGGCCGGCACACAAGCTGCTCCCTCTGCTTGAAATGCCTCGCTCGCAATCACACACATCCGCAGGGACAACCCTCCCCTGCCCCCCGCCACACACACACACACACACACACACACACACACACACACACAGCCTAGGGATTCCCAACTCAACTGTCCTTCAGATCCTGGGCCAAATGCTACTTACTTCTGGGAAGAGTCCCCACACCCAGCAGACTTCCCTGCTTCTCTGTCACAAAGTAACATGATGGGTAAGGATGCATTTAGTTGTGCGGTCATTTCATTAATATCGGTGTCCTCCTCTAGGCTGGAAACTGACCTGAAGGGTCAGGGGTCAGGTCTGTGGTGCCCACCAGGGCACCTCCAACTCTCAGAGGAGCTGAGTGAGCGAGTGAGTGAATGATTTGGAAAAGGTAACTGAGCCCTACATGTCATATGTCTCCACTCCTTGTAGGCCTGACTCTGGCAGACTTGGGGCCTGCCCTTGCCCGTGGCTTCCCCACATTGTCTTCCCTTGTTTTCTTGCTGCTGGCTTTGCAGGCGCTCTCTGCTCCTCATTGCCACGCACCCCACAAAGCAGAGGAGGCTCCCGTCTGCCCACCGCGTGGCTCAGGTTTGAAACTCCACCTGCGCGAGTCTCACCTGCAGCATCAGTCTCGGTCTTTGAAGACAAACGATTCAGACACACGGACGTAGCAAAGCTTTTCTCTCGAGGAGGGCCGGGGACGGTCACTCCTTCGTGAGCCCGCATGTGCGTATTTGCACAGAAGCATTTGTGGAGGGAAAGCTCATGCCAGCCAGTGGAATAGTGAGAAGAGATTCCCATTTTGACTCTCTTGAGTGGAAACTTAACTAATATCTGTAGACAGAGCAGAATTTGCTGTATTCTACCCACCAGCGATTTAAATAATAGCTGACTTGTCGAAGATCTGATCATTGTTAATATTTTCTTACGATCTTGGAAGTTTACAGACTATAACCCAGGAGACCTGGTTGAGCAGCTCTGAACCACCTTCCCTCACAGCAGATCAGCCACCCCGGTGTCGGGAAGTTTGTGCCCCAAATGTTGCGGAGCGCCGGTGCACGGGGCCTCCGGAAAGTTCCGGACCTATGAGCTCCAACGGCTGCCATCCTGCCGCACGTGCAATAGATGGAGGCCCGAGTGTAAAGCAGGTCCCACTTCCCCAGTGACGTGTGTCCTAATGGGGAGGTGCTTTCCCTTCATTCAGGCCAGACGCCTGCTAGTAACTAGTAGAGGTCCCTCCTGCTCCGACAATGCTCTGTGAGCTGGTGAATGCCACTGTTCTGAATCCTTTTGGTAAAGGATAAGAATCTTATTTTACGTCTTTTGTAAGTTGGAATTTTTCTCCGCATTTTAAAAAAGCAGAGTCCATTGTTTTCTACAGTAGTCCCTCCTTCCCCACGGAGGGCATGTCCAAGATCCCTGGTGGGTGCCTGAAACTGAGGGCACCACCGAACCCTGTGTGAACTGTGGTTTCTCCTCTACGTACGTACCTACGTACGTAGGTAGCAATAAAGTTTAATTGCTAAATCAGGCACAGTACGAGATTAACGATAACTAATAATAAAATGGAACAGTTCTAACAGTATCCTGTAATAAAAGTTGCATGAATGTGTCTCTCTCTCAAAACAGCTCACTGTCCCGTACTCACCCTCTTTCTCATGATGATATGAAGGGATGCGGTGCCTATGGGGTGGGGTGCTCAGAACGGTGCACACTTTAAGACTGATGGGCTGTTTATTTCTGGAATTTTTCACTTGTATTTTTGGACCACGGTTGACCATAGGTAACTGAAACCATGGAAGGCAAACTTACAGTCAAGGAAGACCACTGTGTGGTAAAGGTCAACCGTTTTAAAAGTTCAACTATGTTGTCCCTGCATTTGGGGCAGGAATAAATGAAATGGCAGACTGGTGGGTCTCTCTGGATGTGAGCTCTGTCATTCCCTCAAGAAATGGAAAGGGCTTGCTTTTTGGAGACTGGGTTCCAAATAGGCGTATACTGACAGACACTGACTTAGAACTTCTGGCAAGCTTAGGACTTCTCTTTGAGTGAAAAACTTACCCAACAGGCAGTTTGTGTCCCTGACCTCATGCCGAGCAGCCCCCTTCCTCTCTCCCCAGGCCCCTAACTCTGCCCGGAGGGAGCCTGTGCTACTTACTGTGTCTGTTTCAGCTCTCAACAGTTGGGGGTGGGAAGAAAAAGACCACCCCCAGCTGTTTAAGTTTTCTTTCAAAACGCTTGTGTTTAAAAATGTCCTTGAGAAATACTGACTCATATAAACTTGCAGAGCTATTAGAGGTTCCCCCCACCAAAAAAAATTCTAGTATTCTTTAACCATTAGCTATCTCAGGCTCCAATTACTCTTTTTCCGCAGCTGTATTTAAACCACAAAGAGCATTGCCAAGAAGCAGAGGCAGAATGCTTGCCAACAGCAAAAACCAAAACCCAAAACCCTAAACCCCAGTAATTCGGGAGTAGACAGGAAGGCCACCTTCTGTGCCTCGTGGCACAGGGCCATGGTGCTTGGCATCCCCAGGGATGAGAAACATATTTCAGGAAGGCCATTGGCACCAGTCTGAATGTGAAAGAGAGACTTCTTTTGTCCTTAGGTAGGTATTTGCAGCCCTGGGTTTAAGGCTCCATGACTCCCATCTGTCCTGGACGCAGGCCTGCCTGGGTGCCTTCAGTCTGGGGTGGCTGGTGAGCGTACCATGTGAAAGGGAACAGCAACCTCAGGGTGCCCTGAGGTAGTCAGCAGCCCGCCAGGTGGGGCCCACCCAGGTAGCTCCAACCAGCTGTGTGAGGTGGGTCTCTGGACCAGCAGCAGCTGAGGACACATTTTAGAGGAGCAACATTCTCAGAGGGGCCTTGAGACAGGTGTTTCTGGAGAGGCAGGAGTCCCTGAGCCATGTGACTCTGACAGCTGGGCATGGACGAGCGGGGACACCAGTGCCGTGCATCCCAGCTCATTGCTCCCGACCTGCCAGGACAGTTGGCCTAACATTCAGCAGGCCATTCTTGAGGACCTACTGTGTACTCGACACTATGGACATGGCAGTGGGTCAGGCATGGTCCTTGAGCTCCAGCAGCCTCAGCGGGGAGGCAGGGAAATCAGCCCCACAGAGGCCCGGTCTTCCCTCCAGCTGAGAAAAGTCCGTGTCGTTTGTCCTGCACTCCCTCCCCCCACCAGCCAGCCCCCAGCACAGCGCTGGCACCTAATGGCACAGCACAGAGCTACTGACTGGGCAGATGCATGATCTAAGCACAGGAACAGCTCGAAGGAGGAAGTAGCCATCTCTGCTGGCAGAGTGTCCCCGGACAGGCTTGAGCCGGACCCTGCAGGACACAGGCTGTCTACCCAGACAGCGGGGTACAACATGGAGGAGACGTCACATGCACATGTCTGTGTGTGTGCCACCTCATTGTCTGTTAGGGAATTTGAGGAGGCCACCGTGCCCCAAGTGTGGGCTCTGGGGAGGACCTGTGCAGCCAGAGGAGAGGGGCTGTGGCTTGGTGACTTGCGCCTTACCAGATGCCAGGACGTCTTCACCAGACTTGCGCTTAGGAAGCCCTAAGGAGAGCAGACCAGGATGGGGAGGCTAGGAGACCCGCTGCTCCCCAAACACCCCAACAGATCCCTCGCTCACCCCTTCCCAGAAGACATCTGTTTGCTCATTTATGGGCCCTCCACTGCCTTTGCTTTATAGAAAATACTCTATAAATGTCAACTGACTTTTTTTCTTTTTGATTCTATGGTCCTTTAGTCACCCAGTGATGGCACAGCTGGGCCCCGAATGCAGATCTTGTGATTCTTCCATTTCTTTTACCTAAAGAGCTCTCCAAATACTTAGTCACAGAGTTCTGTGGCTTAGTTTAATTCTTAAGCACCAGTTCGCCATGTCGGTTGAGTTCTAGCCTTCAGCTCACTTTATATCAAAGGTTTAGTCTTTCGAAAACGTACTTTGAAACTACAAGACCACTAGCGTTTGTCTTAAGGAGCGCTAGCAAATCCTCACTCTTTCAAGTCACTGCCACGTGGGACTAGGCTTTTTTAGTAGTGGTTCTAGTGTGGGTAAGTGTGTCACCCCTGCTTTTCTAAAATATCTCCTTGACAAATCAGCTTTAAACTTTTCTGATTGGTTATGGTTATTTTTAAACCTGTGTCTGACTTTCTAGTTTTTCCACCCATGTTTGCAAGAGCTAAACAGACACAGTAGATTTCACAGCTGACATAAGGCTGGGCAGACACCACGTCCTAATTCTTTCAGGCCTCAGCCGCACCCCGTTGGCAACAGAAGAGATCTGACCTTATCTGTGATGTGTTCAAAGCCAGTTATCTCCCCTGGAGCTCTTACAGAGGCGGCTGGGGCCCTCCCCCTTCCCAGCCAGCTCTGTGCCTCGGGGGCTCAGTGCCTTTCCAGGTGCCTGCCAAATTTAGCATCATTCCTAGGGCAGCCAGCTGGGCTGCCAGGCGGAAGCTGTCCTGCTTGGTGAGGCCACCCAGAGTCCTCAGGATGGCTCCACAGCTGTCCCATCATTCCAAGTAGAAGGGTTGTCCTCACAGAGGTGAAGCAGAGAGGCACCCCCTACAGACACCTCCTGCTTTTCCGAATCACCAGGTTCTCTCCCGATAGAAGCTTGGGTGGCTGGCAGTGATTGGTGAAGCGGCTTCACGTAAGAAGCTGTGTTCTCTGAGTTTAGCTCTTCACCACACGCGTGAGTGTACTTGGGTCCAGCACAAAGAGGGGTGTGAGAGTAAGGCATGTGTGACCTGTGGGTGGGAAGGACCCACCGGCCCCCTGAGCAGGGTTCTCAAGCTTCCACATGCACGAATCCCAGAGGCTCTTGGCAAATGCCAATTTGGCAGCCAACTCAGGGGCAGGGCCCAGAACATGCTCCTTGGACAAGCACTGGGATGAGCGGACGCTGCCCCGACCACACTGGAGTGACGGTCCCCAGCATTGCCAGAGTCCTGTACCTGGGGGGCTTTTGAAACCTCTGATGCCAGACTGTTTCCCACCAGTGAAATCAGAACCTCTGCGGGCCACCTGGTATCAGTAGTTTTGAAAGCTCCCATGTAACTAACTCCTGCCCAGGTGGAGTTTGGGGGGTGGGGGGCCCTGAGTGCGTGATGGGACTCATTCCTACCACTTTGGGAATGTATCTAAAGTACCTTGCAGTGGTCACTGTCTGGTAGAGTGTCCTTAACTGTGTGTGGATTAAAACGAGCAGCCACCTTCAACGTTGCCAGCTGTTTCGAGGGAACACCATGAAGGTTCGCTAGATCTCCTCCAGCCACCAGGGCCCGCCCTGCCGATGTTGCCCTCACACAGTCCTGGCTGAAGCCCACACAGACACTCTTGCTATTCACCCTCATCCTGAGGCCTGTTCTGACCCCACAGCTGGCTGGCCACCTCCCTCCCCACCCTCCCATTCTCTCTGCAACCTCCTCGGGCTAGGAGGGGCCTCAATGGGGATGAAACTGCATGTTTCACCTTCCTATAAGACAGGGCTCTCAACCCACCTCCACTGGAATCTGCCAGGCAGCTCTGCTGTCCTGGGCCTGCGAGAGGGTCTGTGCATTACAGGGGCTTTAAAAGCTCCCTGGGTGATTCTAATAGGATCTCAGGGACGAGAACCAGGCTGTGAGATAACATGAAGTTAAACATCAGGCATATTTGTGTTTTCTTCAACATTTACAAAAGTCTAAAAAACTAAAAGGTCAGACAATAAACAAAACAAATTATTTTTAAGATATACACTTAATGACTTAAAAGATACATATTTAAATCTATATTCCCCCAATCCAACACCTGGTATTTTTGAGGAGGCCAATGGGCAAAATGGAGAGATTCTTGAGCTGGGTATGGAGTACTCCATAGAGAAGGAAAGTGTCCCTGATGTCGGTGTCACCCACAGAATTACTGCATTTTGCCATGTATAGTGTGCACTTTTTGCCCAAATTTTTGAGGGAAAAATAAGGATGCACATTATACATGGGTATAACGAATACGTAACGTGGGGTATAATAATCTCGCGCATAATGTTCACAGAATGTGGGTGCGCATTATACACGGCAACACACGGTGACTAGGGCAGTGCAGCTATAACAAATGAAACCCAAACCTTCGGGTATTTAACACTAGGAATTTGGTCCATGTGACAGTACGGCCGGTGAAGAGGCAGCCTTCCTGTGCGTGGTCCATCATTCAGGGGCCCCAGTTTGTGGCTCCAGGGTGGCCCACAGGAGGGAGGGCAGAGAGTGGGCAGGGCCCAGGGGAAGTTCCCACCTGCAGGGCGGTGCCGTGAGTGCTTGCACCTCATTGGCCAGTGCTCAGTCTCGTGGCCTCTCCCACCTGCAGGGATTAGTAAGCAGGTCCCACGCCCTGGCGAGGAGCTCCAAGGCTGTGAAAGGGCCAGAGCTCTGGGCCCCAGTGCATTTGTGTGACCCGTGTCAGGAGTCTCCCAGAAAGGCACAGGTACCTGGAGGCTGGGTGTGGGCCTTGCCCTGGGGAAGGCAGACCCTGGGCGCCCTAGGTGCGAGGACCCGCAGAGATTAAGTGCTCTGTTAAGGGCGTGCGTTCTTTTTGTTCTTTTCTCCACAGATATCGCAAACGGCACCAGTTCAGGGGGGTACCGCCCACCCCCCAGAACCAAAGAAGTCATCATCAATGGCCAGACTGTGAAACTTAAGTACTGTTTCACCTGCAAGATTTTCCGGCCCCCTCGCGCTTCTCACTGCAGCCTTTGCGATAACTGCGTAGGTGAGTAGAAGCAGAAACCGCCTCTCCCGCCCGTGCTCCATCACCTGCCGCTGGTGGAGTGGCTGGCTCCCTTTGAACAGACCTGTGCGAAAGAGTCGGCACGTGTGTCTCTTTAATCCTTTGAAACTGAACAACTCAGTAATAGTATTTCCATGTCTTTGCCTCCTGCCACGGATCGCCGTTCACCAAGCCTGGCATCACCAAACTCTGTCTTGTCTCTAATACCCTGCAGTACCCCCATCCCAGGGCAATGCCCCGGGCCTCTCCCTGAGCTCACTCACCAGCGTGGGGGTTGCCTGTTTCCTGGAGCCGCCAGAGCAGCAGGCACGGGAAATCAAATTATTTCCCCCCTAAGTCCCTCCATTGCTCAGTGAGCTGGCTTCAGGTATTGCCGCTGTGCTTCGCACGGGTCTCCCAGGTACTCCGGCGGTTGGTGTGGGGAGCTGTAGGCATTTGAAGTGAAGGAGAGAAAAGGGGCAGAGACCAGGAGAATTCCAGACCTACAGTTAGGGTTGACACTTCCCAGAGACCACCATGACCTCCCCTGTCTGTCTACTGGCCTTCCCGGGGACAGACTAGGGAAACGGGCAGAGGGAACGGAGTGGAGCCCAGAGGCCCTCGGTTGTGAGACCACCAGGCCACCGCCAACCCAGCTCAGGATTTCCACAACTGACGTGGGTCCCCAGCCCCTTGGGATGAGTTGGCGAGCCCTTCCAGGCACTCAGACTGAGAGCTGCCAGCCATGCCCGCAGACCGCGTTCTTTGCTGGGCTGGAGCTTCGTAGAGATGAGGTTGACGGGAGATGGCAGGAGACCCAAGGCACAGGGAGGGCAGTGAGAACCAGCCAAGGCTTCGCACCCTAGGGAAGCCCTCGTTTCTTCAGTCCCGCAGCCTGCCCCTCGGCGAACAGCCAGGGGCACTCCTTGTACCGGGAAGGAGCCAACGCCTCAGACCAAACCCGGTCCCCCAGTAACACATCATCGATCGTGGCACACTCCTGTTCAGTCTGTTGGAGTGTGCAGTCTCGATTCTCCTTGGGGAAAATAAAATGTTATCGTGGACTTCCTGCTGTGCAAAGCAGTTTTCCTTTTTTTTTTTTTTTGCCTGAAATTCACTTTATTCTAACTTTAAGCATCTACAATTTATGAGAATGTCCGTGATTTCCCTATCAAGCCTGTCTTGGTTTTTTATCAACCTGTATAAATTGCCTTTAGCCTTTCTACTCCCCTCCCCACCCCACCCCACCCAGGTGGAACAGCAAGTCTTTCCCGGGTAGGAGGCAGCCTGCTGCTAAGAGCCTGGAACCTGGCCCCACACGGCCTGGGGGCAGATGCCAGCTCTGACTTACACAAGTGACTTCAGCTCCCTGTGCCTTGGTTTGCTCATCTCCGCGATGGGGCCTATACAAGCCTTCCCCCTGGGGTCGCGCAGAGAATAAATGGCTCAGCGACGGTGAAGCCTTAGAGGGGCGCCTGGTATGCAGCGAATGCTCTGTGACCCTGAGCACGGCAGTTACCGTTGTCACTGCCTCTCCCTTGACATTTTTGATTGGCCTTCTCTGGACCATTTCTTGATCTCTGTAGCCTTGTGCGGGCGGGGTGACCAAAACTGTGCCCGGTGGTCTACATGAGGGCACATTGGGGTGTCTACCAGGACAAGTGACAGCCTCAGTGTGGTTCATGATGCCCTCCCTGGTGACCCCGGCCCCATGCGCTTTTTGAGGACGCTCTTCAGCTAAAACATCACAGTGGCTTAAACAGCTTCAGGGGAACAATGTGTCGGGATTTCCAGGGCCCTCTCTTAGGCTGTCATTCTGATGTTGTGTATATTATGTGATGGAACAGTATATAAGTTACACTTTTTCACCTAAAATCGTCTGTTATTTTGCACACCTTCCCCTGGAGGCACTTGTCCGTAGGGAGTTGTTAACCACGAACCTGAAGAGGTCACTGGGCGCCTCCTTCTCTTCATCATTCATAAACCGTGTGCCCGTGACTGTATTCATCCATGTGTGTCCATTGGTCTCAGCCCCCTGCTGTTGCTCAGCTATCTCCCTCATCTCGACAAAACTTTCTTCACAAAACTTTCTTCGCTTCTCAGTGTTTTAACACTCCCTTGGGATTGTTGTCCAGCACTTTCTACAAGGTCATTAATTCTCTCATTTGTTCCCCCCATCACCTGTAGGCTTACATGTTCCTTTAAGAACCCTGATGATTTAGATGTCAAATCCCCTTACCAACGTTAGATACCAGCCCTGGTTACTGACGCACTTCTCCTGGGGGGTAACCATTTAAGATAGCATCCTCTCTTACAGAAACCACCAGCTGAGACAATAAGAGTCCCTGTCTGTAGTATCCTGGAGCCCTTCGGCAACCTTTTGGATAAGTCCAAGTCACAGTGGCCGTCCAGCACACCACAGCCAAGCATGCTGGTGCCCTGTCACTGGGAGATGCAGGATGGAAGGGAAAGGAGAGGTGGGGGGCGGTGTGGGAGTGGGTTCAAGAAGAGGAACACTGGACCAAAAGCCCATTGCCAGCTGCTGACTCTAAGCATCATTTCATGGTTCTAGGAGGGCAGGTGAAGGAGTCACATACAGCTGATTTTAAAATAAAGCTACTCACAGCCCTCCTGGAAAAAACCACACGGTGATTCAAAGCTATACAGCTTTGTTTTTCCAGTTCGTTAAGCTACGTTTGGGCCTTTGCTGGGACCCATTAGCAGACCAGCAAATTGTGCCTTCTGCATTTGGGAAATAGAGGGGAAAGCGGATGTCTCCCACTGAGAAGCGTAATTGCAGAGTTTGCCACTATGTTATTTTTAGATGGAAAGTTTTTATTGAAAGAATCCTACTCTTTGCAGCCAGGGAAAAACACACAGTGAGGCACTGAAAGCCAGGGTGGGCACTGGGGGCTTCCCTTCCCTTAGTAACAAATGAATTTGGGTGGGTCCTTCCTAGACACACAGTACCGGTAAATGTGGCTTTGAGCCAGGAGAGGAGAGAGGGGAAATGCAGTTGCCCAGGCAGTTCAGAAGTATAGTTTTCTTCGTTATGTGTCTTTGAAGTGGGAGCAGAGTGGCGTTTTAGTGGAGGATTGAGGAGGAGCTTTCCTGGGGAGCGCACTCTGGTGCAAATACAGAACCTGTTCGCAGACACTAGTGACCGGGGACATGGGTCTAAAGACAAGCAGACCCAGGCCTGCATCCTGGTCCTATCGTTGAAGAAAGAGGAACCTGGGCGGGCTGCTACCCACAGCTGTTCCCACGTCTGTAAAATGAGGTTACCCTAGGACTACCTCCTGGGCATCTTTTAGGGATTAGGGGAGACGGTGCCCAGGACAGTCCTGGTGCCCACTGAGGGCTCAGGAAGTGCTTGTCGTTACTGCTGTGGTCGTGGGTAACAGGACAGATGCCACCGCAGGGCTCCCAGACACCGCCTGGAATAAGGGTGGCCTTCACAGGGCCGGGCGTCACCTTGTTTCTCTGGGGCCTGGTAGGGCTCAGACGACCGGACGCACGGAAACAGACCTCTCCTCTCTTCCTGCCTTTGTTATCTCTGTGTCTGTCCCCCTAGTTCTCTTTCTGTGTGGTCATCACGTCACCTCCACACATTCGAAACAGCATTTGGGTGGTGTGTTCATCCGGCGACCCCCAGGCACTGGGCTGTGCAGGCAGCTCTGCTCTCCCAGCCCCCTAGGCCCCTCGGCTCATTAAAGCAGAGCCCCCAAAGCGAGCGAGCCCCTGAAAGGACCTCTCACCCTGGCTGTGTGCGCACACAAGTCCCACCTGAGTCCCTCCCGCTCCCCTGACCAGAGTGACGCTTTCGGGGAAGTCTGTCTCTTGGTGGGCTCTGGGCCAGTGTCTACCTGCCTGACTTTAACCAGGCAGCAGGCAGCTTGGTCTGGAGGCTAAGAGGGGGCCTCTGGACTCAGCAGCCAGCCGGGTCCCAGACTCTGCCCGGACTGGGGAGGGGACGCTCTTCACGCTGCTCCACCGCATCAGAGACTGCACTGAGCTTGGGAAGACCAGGATGCGAGTCCACCCGAGACCTGCACCTGCCTCTGTGATCTTACCTGGGGAGACCCTGAACTGGACTCTTGACCCACTAAAATCTTGAAGCAATGAATTCGTGCTGCTCAAAGCCAACGCATTTTGGTAATAGAAAACTAATGAAGAATATTCCTTTAACATTTTTTTAAAAGGTAGCATTTTTTTAAAGTAGTAAAACACTGAATTATTTACATTAAAGTCAGGAGCAAGTTAGGATGTTCATGATCACTGCTAATATTTAACCTTTTTAGCTTTACTGATGAATGCCGTAAGATGAGAAAAATATGAACATATAAACATCAAAAATGAGCAAACAAAATTATTACTTTTCTGTAGACGATGAGAAAACCAGTAACAGCACCAACAATCATTATAACTTGTTTTTTAAGTTTAGTAGACCATTTATTAGTCACCAAACAAATACATTCTAACAGGGTACGGTGTATCAGGAACCACAGTAGCCATCGAGATGCATCGCCTCCACAGAGGCACTTATACATGTAATGCAGTGTGAGGCAGGGCCAAGATAAAACAATTCTAAAGTTCAGGTCAAAGACTAAGCGAGCCATAACAAGCAATGACGTTTCGGAAAAAGAACCAGGCAGCATCAGACAGTGTGAAGTCCAAAGTGTGTTCCTGACCCGCAGGTCAAGCTGCAGAAAGTGACTCAGTGGCCCCGCAGGTGCACACATGTGCATGTATGTGCGTGTGAGTGATTTCTGCATCGTCCGTTTCTATTTTCCAAGCTCCACAGCGACCATGGAAACGCCCAGGTCCTGTGACAAAGGTCTAGCAGTCTGCTGGGGGGAGGCTGTGGGAGAGGAGTAAGCCCGGTGGAATGGAGTGAGGCTATGGGGGGCGGGGCGTCTTTGAGAGCCCAGATTTTTCTGTGCGGCTGGCCATTGCACCGAGTCCCAGCGTCCGCAGGAGTTATGGGGTTGAAGAAGATCAAAGGGCCCAGCAGGTAGACAGACAGACAGACAGACAGACACGAGACTGGCCAGGAAGAGGGGGCACTCGGCCCAGCAGGGATGTTTGAAAGCAGTGGCAGAGCCAGCCTCCTGCGATGGTGTCGGGCTGCCCCGGGTGGCACGTGGGCTGTGACTGCGGTGCCTGAGGGCTGCCGGACCCTTCGCGTCTGCCGCTCAGTTTTTTCTTAGTGCCTTTGTGGTTGAAGCAGCAGATCCTGTAACTAGACTTAAAAATATGTCAAACGTTCTAATTAATGCTTTTGGATCCAAGCTGCCTGTTGCGTTCCCCGCCCCCACCCTTCATTGACCTCCCTGGAAAGTTCCTGCACGCTTCAGACGGGCTGACAGTTGTCACCTCTGACTCCAAACGAATACGCACAGCCATAAGATCTTTCAGCCGAAAACAAACGTGGAGGTTTTTCTTTTCGCAGATAATTTATGGTGGTGCACTTAAGGTTTAATGAGACTCACAGAGTGACAGATGACTCCAGGAATGTTACTGTCACAGGGATGGAGCTCACACTTTGCTAGACTCAGAGCCAGAGCCCCTGTCACGGCTCTGCTGAAGACCGCAGTTCTCAGGAAAGGCTTTATTCATCAGCACAAGGAGCTTGGAGCCAAGCCTACCGACCTCTACACAATGTAAATAAGACCTTGGGGCACGCGTTTTTGGCACTGACTTATATTCCTGGTTTTCTTATAAGCAGCTCAAACGGTTTTCGAAAGAGATGAGTCTTAATGCCATCACTCATGATCAGTGATTCAGTGTTATTTGCTCCAGGGAAAAATGACAGATTCCAAGGAACCTTTCTGACTCATCTGGCCGTGAGATGACATTCTTACCTGGAAGCCTTTTCACTTCCTCTTGTGTCAAATTAAAACCAGTCCTTGCTGTCAGAGAACTGCTTTCTCGGTCTCTTCCTGCCAGTGCTCATTTCCTGTACTACACATCAATCCCCTTCTGTCCCTGGCTGTCCCCTAGCTCTGCTCTCGGTTCCACTTTGTCCTCCTGTGGCCTGCATGCTGTAGCTGGAGCCACGTTTTGCTTCAGCCCAAGAAGCCCACCCCTTGTCTGGCAAGTTCCTCCTCGACATGCTCTCCCCACAATAAGATGCCCCGTGTTCTGCTCCCAAGAGTTTCTTCCATAAAAATTAAAATTGCAAAAGAGTCTAGAGATGCTTTTGAGGCAATTCCACAAAGTCTTTAATCTTTCAGAATAATTCATAACATGTTTGTTATGGGTCTAAGTACATGTAAGTAGGTATTAATTCCTAGGAACACCTAGGTCTAGGAGTCTGCATTTTAGCAAACTTCCCAGGGGATTCTTAGGCACAGTCAAGTTTGAGAGCCATAGGGACAGACTTTCTCTGACCCTGTCCAGGTTCCAAGATCAAGGTCAGGCCCTTGGGATGTGTTGGGAATGGCTCATCTGTCACAGAGAGCAGTGGCCTGCAACAGGGGATGGCCGCTTCTAGCAGAGCCCTGCTGGGGTGATCTGCAACCTTGAAAAATTAGTATCAGTAAATAGCCACCGTCTCTTGAGGCCCGTTGGAAGCCACGCTCTGTAAGATTCATTCAAGAAGGCTGCGTCCCTCCTCTTACTCACCTCAGGGTCATCCTCTCTCTGGGGGTCTGAGAAGGATGTGGCGTCACAACAGGGATAGAAGTCTAGAGTCAGATTGAGAAATCAGGCCATATCTGTGGAATGCCTTGGAAAGCAAGCACTATGGCTAACCTAAGAGTATTTACTCAGTGACTGTTATGTGCAAGTCCAGTGCAAATTAGTATAAGACAGGCTTCCTGCCCTTGACAATTTTTCTGCCTGCTCCTCGAAAGAAATATTTGACAAGGTTGTAGCACACAGGATATCTAATCTGGACTTAGCATGATCATATTAGACCAATTCCCATAAAGGGGAGAAATGGGAGGAAAGGCTGGAAAAATAGAGGCAGCCACCATGAGACCCCTGCATGCCCATCCAAGAAAGAAGGACTAGACTCAGCCACTAGCTCATACACTTGACCAGGAAACAGAGATGGTCAGGTTCAGCCTCAGGAGGATTAATTTCACGTAGAAGTCTAAAATGAATTGATGAGCTGTATTAGTCTGCTGTGGCCAAGTGATGCTGTGTAACAAACACTCCCCACACTCTCAGTGCCTTTTACCAAATAGCATTTCTTTTTCTCGTGTGCCTGTGGGTCATCTGGTGCAGCCTTGGGGACATGGCAGGACTTGGCCTTCCAGGTCCAGTCTTCTCAAATTTGATTCCGGGACCCAGACTGAAGGAAAAGCAGCTGCCAGGCATGTCCTCATGCTGGGTCACTGGGCCATATGATGGGGTGCCAGCACCTGCAGTCTCATGGCTTCTGCTTAACAACACATCTGCTAAGACTCCATTGGCCAAGCAAGGCCCATGCCCACAAGCATGACCATAACATGTCAGTGGGCCAGCGAAAGATGCTCTGCCTCAGGAGGGAGAGCAGTGAATACTCCTGAAATAATCCAGTTTATTGCATGTAGGGAGACTTGAAAGCCAAAGACCAATTACTTTCTAAGAAGCAGTTTTGTGTCTGATGCATCTTTTTAAACATACTGTGCCTTACAGTGGGTGTCCAGTCATCACTTTTTTATCTGAGGTGCCTGGAATTGAAATTGGCCTCCAGCAACAGAGATGGGAGTTAGGGATGCAAAGGATGAAACGTACGTTACCAGCCCCAAAGTTTCTTCTCCCAAGATGGTTGTGGCTTTGTCAGCTGACCCAGCCACTCTGTTGGGCGCTGGACCCTCAGTGTTTCTCAGAACTCTGCCCACCGTTAGCAGGGTTTGGGCAGTGTGGAGCTGGTAAGGACCGGGTACTTGGATAGTGAACAGTAATCTGCGTGCATTAGTTTTGAAAGCTTAATGTAAGTTTGTTCCTTTTTTTAAAAGCTATGAAAATAATTTGGCTTGTTGGAACAGGTTAAGTTTTATTTTATTTTTAAAAGGTTGGTATTTTCAATAAAGGACTAATGGAAATGGAAACCTTATGTTGGATAAAGGAAAAACAATAACTTATTTTAAAATCTAGTGGTATACCTGTGAAAATATGATTATTATCTTTCTTGATTAAAGAAGTGAAATGAACACAAAGAAATCTATTTATACTAAAATAGCTCTTTTGTTTTATGACACCATCATCTAGTTCCGTGTAGCTTTCTCCCTTTTGGAGGTAGTTCTGTATGTGTTATCTCATTCACTGCTCACAACCACCATGAGCCTTAGTTGGGGTGGGAAGTATCACCCCCCCCCCTTTGCTACAGAGTCAGGTGCAGAGAGAGTGGGGACCTGCCCACCAGTAGACGGCAGGACGCTAGAACTAGACTAGAAGGCAGCCTCCCAACCCTGAGAAATTTCATAAACAACCCAGTTGGGGCAGGCAGAAATTCACCTTGGCCTGAAAGTAAGCAACAGGTGGACAAGTAAGATTGTAACACATGAGAAAAGGTAACAACTTCTACCCCACCCTAGTAGAAAGGTGTTGCTCACCCAGCCATTTAGTCCGCCTGGGCACAGAGCTGGGTGCAGTATGCCGGGAGAGAATAGGAAGGTGAGTTGGATGTGGTTACCAGTCTTTAGAAGCTTATAAGGCCCCAGGGTGAGTAGAGAAGTGCCCAGCATGACCCAGTTGGGCCCATGCAAAGTCGTCAGTAAGCTCAGTGTACAAGATAAGATATATGTGGAAGCACTTCAACTTTCTAAAGAGCTCTCCTATTCATGTGTGAAGGCTGCAGTACCCTCCTACCGTTAGACCATCTGAACACCTCCGTTTCTGTATCACAGAGGCTCTGCGCACCTTGCGTGGGGCCTCTTCCTCCTGAGGGTCCTGTGGGGCCTTTACGGTCCAAGGAGAGAGTCTGAGATGCACACTGGCATCAGAAGGTACCAGAGCTCTGAGGAGATGCAGCAACTTGAGTCGAAGCAGAGCCCTGAACAGGAGGCCCGGTTCAGTGACTCACCTCCTTGTCCTAGACGGAATGCGTTCCCCAGAAGGCCCAGAGGGAGCTCGGCTTCATGAGGACAGACACACTGTGGCCCAACTACCACTGTGCAGCTCCCTCCAGGGCCCGGCTGGGGACCCACACCGTGTGCCCAGCGTTCACTGAGGGCAGGGATTCCCTACCGGGGTGCTACGGATGGAATTCAGGGCTTCCACGAACTTGGGTGGGAACAGCAATTACACCTTTCTTCTCACTAACTTCTTGAGCACAATTTGGTAGCTCCTTCAATTATGGGCATCAGCAACAAGCCCCATGACTAGGGTTAGTCACCACTGGGAACCGCGGAGACTGCCAGACGTGTCACTGACGTTGCAGATCAGTGTTCGCCCCTGCTGCTGCCTCAGAGTCATGGTGGTTGGTAAACCGTGGCTCTTGTTATTTGCCACACCATGCATTTTACTCTATTTTTAAATTATTCTGAAAACGACACTATTGGTTTCTTTTGTCACCTCATGTATTTCATGTATTTAAAGACATTCTGGGGAGGGGTCCGTGGGCTTCATGAGGCTGCTCATCAGGTTCATGGCACAAGAAAGTTAAGAATCCCTGGTGAAATCTTGTGTAGACTTTCTAAATTAAATTTATTGGGGAGGCATTGGTTAAGAGAACTGTGCACTTGATGCTACATCATCTGTATACTGCGCTATGTTTGCCACCCAAAGTCCGATCTCCTTCCGTCACCATGTACTTGACCCCTCCACCCCTCCCCCTCCCTCTGGTCACCACCACGCTGCTGTCTGTGTCTGTGAGTCCTTGTTTGTTCTTTTGCTGCTTCAGTTTTATACCCCACATAGGAGTGAAATCATATGGTTCTCGGCTTTTCCTGTCCAATTCATCTCGCTTAGCCCGATGTTCTCAAGATGCACCCGTGGTGTCGCACACGGCAGTATCGCACCCTTTCTTGTGGCTGAGTGTGTGAGCGTGTGAGCCACATCTCTGTCCAGTCTTCTGTTGGGGGGCACTTTGGCCATTTCCACGTCTAGACTGTTCGGTCATCGGAAAATGACGGCTGAGGCTGACAGGACCGTCTTCTCTCCACACCACCAGAAGGTTGGAGTGGATTTTTTTCAAGTAAGATATGACAACATTTTCTTTCAAGGATGCCACTTTAAAAAGCTCTTTTTAAAGTAAAACAAAACTGCATTGGGCTCATTCTTCCTCTTTCCTCCAATTCTTCCTCTTTCCTCCGTTTCTTCCTCTTTCTCTGTTTCTCAACCTAAACACAGGTGTGCAACAAACACACACAGAGTTTCCTGGGGTGCTCTGCTGAGCCCGGTATTCAGCCTGCTCCCACGTTTTGGTGGTTTTCTGAGAGCATCTGTTTAACCCTTGATTACAAAGAAGGAAACAGACTGCTCAGCGGCCGGACAAGGTCTTTGTAGCTGGCCCTCTCCAGCTGGCTTCTAACCACCTCTCTTTGTTCTTGGGTAGATACATTCATCTTAAACGTTGTTTCAAGTTGTTGAGAATTTATTCCTTCCCCTGGTTCTTGTCTCAGTCCTGTAGGCCACTGAGAAATACTGGGAAGAAAAGAACCCCTGGTATAGTTAAAGAAGTGAAAACCTTCCCCAAAAGATAACACCATATTTTAATTTGAAGCAAACATCATTTACAAGCCCCACATGGGCTTTAAAATGGTTTGTATCACATATCTTTCCACTGAAAGTTGGCAAAAACAAGGCGATATTGCACATTTTATTCTTGACTCCTAGCAGTTCAGTTCATAGCAATGTCACAGTGGGTGGTGTGCCACTCCACAAGGTGGTGCGACGGCAGTTACCGGCTTTCTACCAAGCAGTTTGTGCCTGAAATATTGGTTGTTAGTAGCTGATTTATGGGTTTGTTTTTCAGTCCAATTCACTGAAAAAAAATGCATTTTTTCCATCTTTGATCATGCTGGAGCCTTGCGGTAGGACAGGAAGTGGCCGAGCGTGTGTGCCCCAGGTTATTGTAATGCTGTGCTTGGGGAAGCCCTGGGCTCCTGGCAAACGATCCCATAGGGCTGTGCCTGTGGCTGGGTGAGCACCTCATCCCCCTGTTTAGGGGATGTCCACCCCCTGGGGATCATATGTGAGGCTCTGTTCTAGGTCTCTGTCTCTGGGGAGACAGGGGTGAATGTGGTTCACATGGTCCTGCCTATAAAGAGTTTACAGGTACCTACGGAGGAACACAGGTAGTTTTACACACACCTGTGGTACAGGGAAATGGTAAACAACAGGAAAGTGCAGGGCAGGTGGGAGCACACAGGAGGAATTCCTAACCCAGAGGAAGGCCATCCTACATGAAACCTTTACAGGGTGAGTACCAGATACCAGGCAAAGGGAGGCAGCAGGTAAAGAGACGTGCTGGGAAGGAAGACTGGTGACAGAGGCCCCGGACAGGAGAAGGCAGGCTGGCCCCAGGGACTAGGGAGGCAGCTCGTGTGGAGACCCTGGGCAGAGAAGGCTGAAGGGAGAGGCAGGAGGTGCGCAATTTCAATTTTATCCCCAGGGCACAGGACATGGAGTGACCTTATCAGTGACATGTTTCAGAACGTGCCCTTCTGTCTGCCCTGCAGAGAGTGACCTGGGTGGTAGCAAGACAGGGCCAAGGTGGGAGGGCTGTTGCCCAGGGCGAGGACCGGTTCCCCGGCTCAGGCTAGGGCAGAAAGACAGCGTGGATAGGAATAGTTCAGAGGAACAAAGGCGGACCCAGCGCTTCATTAACCCAATGGACTCAGGGCGCAGACGAGCGTTTGTTCCCTATCTCCCCAGTGCTGGACCATCTCCCCATGTTAAAAATTAATGTTTTTAATGAAAAACAGAGTTCATGTACTGTAAGTGCATCAGGACATGGTGACCCGAGTCTGTAAAATACATGGCTCAGTTTAACTGCCCGGAACCCTCTGGCTCTCGGTCCAGAGCTCAATCTGTGGCAACTTAAACATGGGGACTCGGAGCCCATGAAGTCAGCTCCCAGAGACAGAACAGCACTGCAGATGTCCGCTGCGAACGGCTGGTTGGTGTCTATGAAGTCAGACGCACGGAGGAGGAAAAGAAAAGGGGGGGAAGAAGTGTTGGAAAATCACAGGAAAGGGACGTAAAGAGGGGAGGGGAGTGATTTGGTGGAATGGATGCGGCCACCGTGGCACTGGGAAGCGACGTCCCCCCAGGGATGGATGTGGCCACCGTGGCACTGGGAAGCAACGTCCCCCCAGGGCTGCTGGCAGGCAGGGCTGCGTGCGACCCAGCTGCTGCTGAATGTGGGGGAGACATCGCTCCGGGAGCCGCAGACCCCCAGTAACTCAGCTCCCTGAATCCACAGTGTCTCCCCAATACCAGCTCTTTGCAGTTTACCAAGTACCGTCAGGAAGAGTGCTAAGAGTTTCGCGGGGAGTGGGGCGGGTCGTGTAACATCTTAAACAGAAGGAGTCGCGGCTGGCCGCGGGCAGGAGCCCTTTCAGGTCTGCTCGGAGCAGCAAGGTCTTCCCCGTCTGCTGGGGCCACAGGACAGAGCAGGGGACGTGGACAGGCACCGAGGAGAGACAGTGCCCAGAGGAGGAAACAAACCCTTCTAGGGAACCCATGGGTAACAAGGGACTACTGGGGACAAAGGCTGGGCTCCGGTCTAGCGTTTAAGGGGACAGAGGAGGAATGAGAGCCTTGCCCCACTGTGTTGGGGGACAGCAAGGGGACCCCAGAGGCAGATCCAGGCTGGGCCAGGGTTCACTGTCCTAGACTTGTTGGCTAAAAGTCATCAACAGTTTCTTGGAGAGAGAAAAAAAACTGGGAATTAACATCGTAACACCCTTTTTTAGAACTTTTGCCCACAACTTTGTAGGATCATACTTCTCGAGGGCCTCAGACATTCCCAACAGCATCCTTGGGCGGCGCCCTGGCGGCCCACGGAAGGCCCCCACCCCTTCCATACTGTTGTCCACAGACAGCTAAGCCAGGGAGATCCCGCTCAAGTCAAGAACTTGGACCTAGAGAGGGAACAGTGACGTAAACTGCCGGCCCCAGAAGTGTTAGTGAGCCTCGTGTCGCTCAGCTGGCTGGTCCCATCCCACGCTCAGGTCCGTCACTGTGCGAGCCTCACAGTGTGAGGCAGGGGCAGGAGGGCTGGAAGCAGAGGCCTCTCAGACCGCCTTGGTCCTGGGCCCTGCACCTCGTCAAGTCCTGGGTCTGTGTCTGCGCCGAGGACAGAGCCATCCCTTTGGGACAGACCTCATTCATGGAGCCCTCATATCGAATGTGCAAAGCCAGAATGCGGACATGGTCATTTTCATCAAACGACTGTAGGACTCATGTCCCAGGGGCCGGAGCGTGCCCACACGCAGAGCCAGCCTGCCCCTGCCAGTGGCCAGGCTGCCGGGGCAGCCGGGCCGGGATCTGAAGCTCCATTTGTAATCATGGGATGAGCAATAGAGCCATCGTGGGAAGCAGAACCCCGTGTGGCCGGCTCTGTGGGGCCTTCTGGGCACTTGAGTCAGGTTGTGTCACACAAGCCTGGGAGACATTTATAGGGACACTTCAGAGACATGCTTCGTTAGGAGATGCTCATGGCTAACAATAATTCATTGAAAGAAAATTTTAAAACGGTTCTTTTAAAAATTCTGTGCATTTACTTAATTTAAAAAATGTTTTCAACAAAAGGAAGACTATGTGTCTGATGCGATATTTTGGAAAGCGTGTTCCCTGCAAACGGGAAAGCCTGAACGAACGATAGAATTTCGGGGGCCTCTGGGCATGTTTTCCGCCTGCCCTGGATGAGTGCTGGGGAATTCAGCCACAGGGGTAGTGCCCACCGCAGGGGGCCACTGTCCCAGGCCCAGTAAGGCAGCCCGGGCCAGAGGGCGATCTCAGCTGTGTCTTCTGCTTCTGTCCGGCCAGAAGTGCTCACTCATCGCCGCCTGTAACTGTTGAAAGGCAGCTCCACATTAAAAACACTTTTCTTCCACACCCAGAGGAGCCACTAGCAGTCATGTCATAGAAGTCTCTCCCTGCTTGTCTCACTGTCCCCGCACATGCATCCTTTTGCCTGGCTCTGTCTCTCATGGCTGTGGCTCCTGCACATGTCTCCAGGCGTCTGGGTGCTCCTGTCTTTGTCTCTCGCCCTTTGCCTCCCAAAGTCTGTCTGTCCATCAGGCTCACGTCTCTAGGCCACACCTCTTCTCAGAGCTCCCGACATGCACATGCACCTGCTTCTGAACTTGTCTCCACTTGGGGAGCTCAGAGACCTCCCAAATCAGCATTCCCCTTGCTGAGTGCCAACACTGTCCGTTGGTGGCATGAGGCAAACACCTGAGCGTCATACTTGGCTCCTTCCTCTCCATCCCCACCTAACCCATCGCCAGGCTCTGTGTCGATCTACCTCTTTCCCTTTGCCCCACGGAGGCCCACCTCTAGGTGCATCACCTCTCACCTTGCCCGAACAGGGGTCTGCTAGTGGATCCCCCACTATCCACACATCTCCCCATCCAGGCTACCCCCTACAATTTCAAACAGAATCTGATCACACTGCCCTTCTGCTTAAAAGGGCTGTCCTGCTGGTGGCTAATAGGAAGGAGCCACAGTCCCAAGCCTGGTCTGCCAGAGCCCAGCCCTGCCACCTCCCAGCTCCGTGGGCACCACACTCCTCACTGACTGAGCTGCAGCCCCCTGGCCTCTTCTCAGTTCCTGAAAAGAGCCACTGTCCCCTCTCTTGACTCCTGCCCTCCACAGGGAGGGCTCCAGGGTGATGCTTCAGGGACACCCTCCATGCCTTACCCCTCCCACAGGGTCCTGTCCTTTGACTTCATGGCCAGCCATGGTGTCATGGTGCACCGCAGGCTTACGTGGTGACGGTGTCTGCCCCGTGGGAGTGAAACTGCAAGAGGGCAGGCCTTGTCTGTTTCCCTCGCCAGGTGTTTCCAGGACCCCGAACCCTGCCCGGCATATCACTGCTCAGTTAATGTTTGCGGAAGGAAGGGAGGGAGGGAGGGAGAAAGGAGGAAAAGGGAACAGATATTCCTCTGCCTGTATCTACCTCATCTCTCCATTTTCCCTTTCTCTCTTAAAAAAACAAACAAACAGTAAGTTGCTTTTTTGGCTCTATGACTAGGTTAGTGTTCTCAGCCAGGACAAAAAAGTTTCCTTCCCCCAATCTAAATGATCTAAAACTCACAGCCCCAGCCTCAAACCTCCCAGCACTACAAAGGACAAGTCTCAGACTCCAAGAGGAATGATAAAAGAAAAATTTAATTAGGTCTGATCAGGAACTAGTAATCCTGATACAGTTTTGGGAGGATGGAAATGACAACATTGAAAAGGCCCAATGTATTTCAGGCCTATTACAGATATGACTTACACATCAGTTATTCACTCAACAAATATTAGAGGGCCTGTCATGGGCCAGCTACCAATCAGGATAAAGCAGAACCTTTCAAACATGCCCCCCTGCAACTCACAGGAAGAAATGCGTTTTCCATGGGGACTCAGTGGACACACATACTCAGATCAAGTTTTACGAAGGAGTATTTCACATGACTACATGCAATGCCTTGATGTTTTCTATTCTATCTTTTTTACTTAGGACCAACTAAATTAATTGCATGACCCGCTGCTTAATCACTGCCCTTCATTTGGAAAACCCTGAATAAAACACAGCCCCTTCCCATAAGAAAAGCAGCTCTTGTTCTCTGCGGGCAGAGGACCGTGGCAGAGTCCAGCAGAGTGCCAGCCTCGAGCAGAGCTAGGCTTTAGGGTAGCTACCTTCAGGGCCCAGGTAAGGCACAGTGAGCAGGCCACTTAGAAAGTAGGTACCACCCTGGGCACCGTGGCTCAATTGCTTGGACCACTGTCCCATACACCAAAAGGTTGTGGGTTCAATTCCTGGTCAGGACACGTAACTCGGTTGCGGGTAGGGGAGGCAACTGATCAGTGTTTCTCTGTATAATTGATGTTTCTCTCACTGTCTCTCTGTCTCTCTCTCAGCAATGGAAAAAATATCCTTGGGTAAGAAAAAAATAAGTTTAAAAAAAAATAAAAGGTACCCACCATTCTGCCTGCCTTCTTGTTAGAACAACTCAGCTTGAAAAGTAGTTGTTGAAATTAGTTACTTCGGTTTCAGCAAAGTAGCCCAATAGGGCAGCTGTTCTTAACCCGGAGCCCAACAGGCTTCAGGAAGTGGTGTGCAAGCTGCCATGTGTGAATGCGGGAGGGCGGGGACGACGGAGGGGGTTCTCCTTGCCCCAGGGTCCTCCCTATGCCATGGATGGTAGCCTGCTGTGACCTTTAACCGTTAATCACAACTTCCTCGCTGTACCTTGCTCTTAGGAGCCCTCTGTAAATCCTTTCAGTCACGCCAGAGGAAGCTCCAGCCATTAATCTGCCACAAATGAGAAAGCCACATTCCCAGGCCGTAACCCTGCATCAGTCAGTGAGCATTGCGTGCGGGACCCAAGGTTGATTTCATGCTCTGCCGACGCCGTCTTGAAATTCTTAATAGTCTTTTAATAAGATGCCTTCTAGTTCATTTTGCGGTTGGCCCCAGGCCCAATCACGAGACGGAACCTTCGGCCTGTTCTTCTGAGTGCCTTTGTTTCGAGAAGTGATTAAGGTCCACTGACTGGGCTGTCGTGACTCAGCCAAGGGCTTGCACGTTTCAGAGGAGCCACAGCCACAAACACGAAAGCAATGCCCCATATTCAGACCGACCTGCTGCGGGAGTGTGTGTGCTTCGGGGCTCCTGACTGCAGGGAGCTGCCATTCACTTGTGGGCCGAACCCGGGTCTATCAGAGGACCAGTTCTTCTAAAGTTTGCAATTACAGAGTTTCTACTGCTCTTCCCTGCCGGTATTGCATAGTTTTGCATGCGGTAGATGCAGCTAACTTCAGTTCTTGAAAAGTTTTATTGAGCCGGAGGATCACAGGCTTTGAGTTGGAAGGTACCTTCTGGAGTAGAGCCAGCTGCTGCGGCCCAGCAACCTGCCCAGGTTGCGTGCCGAGTTGGCACAAGACCAGGACGCGCCTTCGGGTCCTCTGGTTTAACAATCCAGTGTCCAAAACAGTGCGCCGCCAAGCAATGGTTTGACAGCCGCACACTTCCACGCACACTGGGAGTTTCCCGGGGGACTGGCTAGAATAGCCACAGTCAACCTGTGCTGGCTGGCGCGATCCTCGTGTATGGTTGGAGGCACTGTGGAGAGCAGAATGGAATGAGGACACAGGTCTGTCTGCTCTAGTTGAAGGAGACAAGGTGAGAGCTTGGGGGTAGGAGTCTCCCGGCTCCCAAGGAGCTCCACTTGGAAACGAGTTAGCTCGGCAGACAGGCCAAGGCTGCAGCAAGGGGAGCGTGAGCTGCTCACGGAACACAGGCGGAGGGCTCACGGGCTCTTGCTTGCTTTGTGATCCCTCGGGCAGCAGTGTGGACAGACTGGGGACAGCCCTGGGAGATCTTAGAGAGGTTCATGAAAGAGGTGACAAGGGGCATGCACACTGCAGTGGCCTTCCACACCAGGATCAGAGGCATAGAAAAGATAGCAGGGGTGCAGGTAACAACGCTGTGACCGCCTGGGGATGAGGGTTGAGAAGGAAGGGCGAGAGATGAGTGTGTTCTCTACCATGAGCAACTGGATGTGTGGGTATGCCGTTTGCTGAGAAGGGGCGAGATTGTGAGGAGAGAGTACAGGGAGCGTCATAAATTAGCTTTGGACCTTCTGGATGTGGATGGCTGTAGGACAGTCACGTAGAACTGTCTCACAGGCAGTTGGAAAGACAGCACGAGCTCACCCGGGGAAGATGTCTTCAATGAAACGCGTCAAGGTGCAACGATGGAGCCTGGGATCAGTGACTTCCAAATGCCCCCTCCGATGGTGCCCTCGTGCTGAGCAGGAATGGCTGCTGGCATATCCACTGTCCCAGCAGCACACTCCCAAACCCGGAAGTTTGCAATAGATCACCAGCCCTTGAACAGAAGGGACCAAGGGGTTCTGGAATCTCGGGTGCAAGCCCTAAAGTGCCAGTCACACAGGCAGCTGGAGAAGCAGATACTCCAGGGTCTGAATGTCTGTGTAGAGTGACAGCATGCTGTGAGAATTTGGGGAAGCCCCACAGGTGACTCTGAGTGTTTAACGTCCCTCCTGCCCACCTGAGTCTGACTGTGCGTCTATTCCGTATCACACGTTGGTACAGCCGGGACTTGTCCCAGGAGACCTGGACTGAGCATAGGATCCCGGACTCCGAGTGTGGGCAGGGAGATGCCCTTCACCCCCGAGGCTCCAGCACGTCAGCAAGAAGGATCTGAGGGTCTTCTGGCCAAGGGCACCTTTCAGAGCTGGAAAGCTGAGGACAAGTGTGAACATTATAAATATGAGTATCAGCCTCTTAAAAATATCCCCTCAGTGAATCTGCCAGAGAAGCATTCGCCCCTCACTCAGCCACCTAACGCTGTCCATGTAATCTGCTCGCACTCAGCATTCGTGGTCGGCACAAGTCGCACGGGGTGCACGTGGGTGAGGTCCCCGATGAGATAGGACATGGGAAAGCCCCCTGACAAGGACAAAGCTCACAGCACATGTGCGTGTTCTTCTCCCGGAGCTGATCTCACATTTTAACACCACACCCTGGCGATGAAGCCTGGTCTGCAGGTTCAACTTCAGAAAAACAAAATGTCTCAGAAGTTTGCAGAGAGGGATATGAGTTGATAGCCCAAAGTTTGTTTTTTTTCCAGATTTGGAAGATCCTTGTTTCCTCCTGTGGAGAATTAAGGAGAACTTCTAGACATAGTCCCTGGCCCTGCAGTTCCAAAGCCCGTGTGAGCCCAACGCTGAGAGGGACCGGGGTCGGGTCAGGGAGTGGGGTGGCTCACTGACCAGGCGGACATTTGCTCCCCGTGGAGCTGACTTCAGAGATTCGTGACACAGCAAGAGACAGCTGGAGAGTGACTGAGGGCGTTCAGCGGGCCAGGATGAAGGATAGGCAAGCTTGAATGTACACGCAGTACTGCCTTTATCATAACGACTCCGAGCCCTAGTCCAGCCACTCAATTCCAGGGAGCTCGGAGACCCGGGCCCTGGTTCTGGGTGTTAGGAGGGGTGGGAGGGGCAGGCACGCTGAGAGTGTGGCCGAGGAACACAGTTCTCCTGCTTCGTTAGAATTTACTGCTTAGGGTGACGGCCTCCGAGATCCCAACTGTGGGAGCTGCAGGATTTCCTTCTGCACGGTGACTGTCCAATTCACTCTTCAGATTCCCCATCACTGTCCAGAGTCATGTCCACTTGTACTGCACGTCAGTTCTACATTTACTGATTGGATTTACACTGAAACGTTTTAGTTTTGTTAACAAATGGCACTAACACCAGCAGCATCTTAACTTCCAGGACATCGGCGAGGACCTAGGACCAGAAGAATTCGTGCGAGTCCTAATGAAAGAGTCATTTTGCTTTTCATTTTTACAGATCAGAGGGTCCTGGAGCTTATCTGGTTTAACTTTTTATGTGGGAAGAAACCGAGCCCCCGTGTAGAAGTGATGTGTCACTACATCAAGGCCACAGAATTAGTTAATGTGATTTCTCGATTTTGTTCACCCTTAAAATTAAACAGAACTCATTTTCAGAAAGGAGCCAAGAAGTGGGGGTGGGGGAACTTTCTTCCCCGATACATCCCTTTGCCCCAAGTAACCCCCGAGCCCCACAGTCTCAGTGAACCACGTTGCAGGGCAGCGTTGTCAAACCCTTATTTCTCCGTCAGAAGGTTCCGCTTCCTCCAGTGTCCACCTTGCTGAGAACACGCCGTCCTGCCGCACCTTGAGAGCTGCTGGGCTGAGGGTGGGCATCCCCAGGGCAAGACAGGTCTTCTCCACACGTTGCAGAGGGCAAGTCCCCTGAACCAGAAGAGTCCCTAGAAGCCACCACACAAGTGGCAGTCCTGGCGTGGCAGCACTCAGTTCTTGTCCCCACTCCACCGAGGTGCTATGCCTAGAGCTGTGGGTGCCCACGGGTGCTGCTCTGGGAGAGACAGGCCAGGTCCTCAGGCCTGCCGGGAACCGTGACCAGCAGAGAACTAGCACAGGAGGCAGTAACGGGGGGTGGTTAAGAGTTCAGATTAACACCTGGTCCCCATGCCAACCCCTCCATCTGGGAATGTCCCTCATCTGGGAAATGGGTGTAAATAGCATCTACCTCCCAGGTGTCATGAGAATGGAATGACTCAGTTCATGGGAAGTATTGGGTTGGCCTAAAAGTCCGTTATTTTTTTCCATACGATGGTTCTAGTAGTGAGCGCTTAGTTGTCTTTAACTTCATTTGAAACGATTTTGTAAGACTGTACTGTGACAACTGTCATATCAGCACGCATTTAAAATAATTATCAAAGTTGGTGAACTTTTCTGCAGCCATTTTAATATTGAAGATGGAAAAAGATACATAACATTTTCAGGTTATTATGCTTTATTATTTCAAGAAAGATAAAAACAACTGAAATGCAAAAAAAGATTTGTGCCATGTATGGAGAAGGCGCTGTGGCTGGTTGAACGTGTCAGTGGTGGTTTGTGAAGTTTCTTGGTACTGTTGACATTTTGGCTAAATAGTCCTTTGCTGTGGGGCTGTCCCATGGACTGGAAGGTGTTCAGCAGCACCCCTGGCCTCTCCCCACTAGAAGCCAATAACAGGAGACAGCCGACATACTCAAAATATCCAAATCAATCAAATTATTGGTGAAAATGAAAATGTCTTTTTTTTTAATGAATTTCTTAAATTCATTATTGCATTCCTTTCTTTTTTTGGAAAAATGTGTCTTTTATTTTAACAGACTTCTTGGCCAACCCAGTACTTAGCACAATGCCCGGCACATAAGCAGGACTCAGAAAAGGGGGAGTAAAATGAGAGCAGGAGGGGCAGTGAGCACAGGAGGTTGCTTTCCAGGAAACTGAGCAGCCATTGAACGCAGTAGCCGAGCTGTTATAACTTAGATTTCACTAAAAGTCTTTGAACCACATGAATTATTTAGTGTCTAAGAATGACGTCCTCTAATATATTAGCCAGTTAAATATTTAAATGTTCCTATTACCTGAACTTATGAATTATGTAGGAACTGTAATATCTCAGGCATCATTCTAAGAAAACAAAAGGCAAAGTTTTTCTCACTGTGGAGGTAAAATGTCCTAGATTTATTTGAGAATTTTCTGTCTTCTTTAGGTGGGCCTGTATTGCTATGAACTTCCTCTCAGGACTACCTTCGCTGTGTCCCGTAGGGTTTGGGTTGTTGTGTGTTCATTTCCATTTGTTTCCAGATACTTTTTGCTTGCTTTCTTGATCTCATTGTCAGCCCATTCATTATTTAACAACATGTTATTGAGTCTTCATGTACTTGAAAGTGTTTGAGTGTTTTCCTGGAAGTTGGTTTCTAATTTTAGGCCATTGTGATCTGAGAAGATGCTTGATATGATTTCAATTTTTTTTTTAATTTGTTGAGGCCTGTTTTGTGTCCCACTGTGTGGTCTATCTTTGAAAATGATCCATGTGCATTTGAAAATAATGCATATTTTGCTTCTTTGGGGTTAAATGTTCTGTAAATATCACGTAGGTCCATTTGATCTAGAGTGGCGTTCAGTGCCACAATACCCTTGTTGATTCTTTGCTTGGAAGATCTGTCCATTGGTGACAGGGGGTGTTAAAGTCCCCTACGATGACTGTATTGCCATCAAGCTCTTTCTTAAAGTCCTCCAGGATTTTCCTCAAATGTCCTGGGTTCAACGAAAAGTCCTTTTCCACTTCATACATCTAAAATCATTTAACTTAATTAAAACTGAATTATCATTTAAATTAACAGTTTTACATTTCATCTGCTTATTTACATCTATTATTTCACATACCTCTGAAGACCCTCTTGGAGAAAGAAGTTGGATCATCTTCCCCTCCTGCTGAATAAGCTGAGGCAGTCTTCCCAGAGCCCACGACGCCATGGGAAATTGGGGATTTTCAACCACCTGTGCTCAACCTGCAGGCTGTGATTTTATGCATCTCTGGACCCCACTCCTGAGGGCCCAGATTAGAGCCTACTTCCAGGAGAGTTCAAATTCTTCACATTTTTGAACGCTGTATTCAAACACAACATTTGCAAATATTTTTCCCTTAATATTTCAGTGGATTTTTCTGTCCTGTCCAATTTTAATACTTCTCCATTTCTCTATTTAAGGGCTCTTTTTCATATTTCATCTCTCCCAGAAATGAAATCTTCCTTTAATCCAGTGACCGGTGTTGTTGCTCAGTTTGGTGCCGGCCCATCCTGGGGACACCTCCCCACCTCCCTGGATGTCCCCTCCTCTGGAAGGTGTGGGGCTGTCGTCAAGGGTAAATGAAATAATGATGTAACGGGCACTTTATATGAATGGCATTTAACGAATGGCAGTTTTAATTATCATTAATAATACTGTTTTGATTATTCTTTCGAGTTTTGGGTTAACAAAATAGGACTGTAACTCCTCTTCCTTGGCCGTGCTTCCCCCGGCCATTTTAATGGGACCTCCTTCGCCACTTAGAATCTGAGGACAGCTGACTTCTCAAAACGGCCGCCCCCATCTGCATTCCCCTCTCAGCCTCTGAGTCTCCCTGTGGCATCCTGCCGAGCTGTTGTTAATAAACCCCCATCTGCCTCCCCACCGTCAGCAACACAGGGCGGAGGCCGCTTCCCTTCTCGAGCCCAGCTCACACTAACAACTGTCCACTCAGCTCCTTCAGCCTTGAGTCACCACTTTCCAACCCTCAGCATTCTCTGAACAGATTCAGAGACCCCGCTAGTTCCTGTGGTCAACTTGCCGGAAGTCTTATCTTTGCTGTCATTTCAGTGTCTCCACCTGGCAGCCAGGAACAGTGATCACTTGGAAACCAAGGGCAATGAAAGGTGTGCTTCCTTCGCTCAGGGCATATTTGTGGACCGTCCGCTACGTGCCACTCACTCACGTGCCAGGGCTACTAGGGTGATGGGAAATGATTTCTCACCCCAAGGACTCAGCTGGGGAAGGGGAGGAAAATCCACAACCTGTCACAGGGCCACGAGATGCTAACTGAGGTGTGGTCAGGGCCCCCCAGCTAACTAACTTGGAGCTCACATGATGAGAGAACCTTCTGGGTGTGTCAGCTCCCCCATTCCCTCCCCCAGGTTCCGTTCTAGTGTGGTCTCTTTTAGGGAGTAGCTCCTAAGAATTCTCCAGGGCTGCTGTAGCATGAGACCCCTCCCTTCTGGTAGGATCCAGTCTTCAGAATCAAGGGATATGGCAACAGCTCCAAAGTGTTTTTCCGAAGGTCCTCCCTTCACACATGCCATGCCCCACCCCGCCCACCAGTACAGAGCGGCAGCCGTTCCACGTTTCCGCACAGAAACACGCAAACTGACCTCTAATAATAGATGTTTGAAATGTCTCAGATGTTGTGGTTGCTCGCAGCTCGTGGCCAGCTGTTGGGTTCCCCTCTCCTCCTCCAGATGGTGTCCCTTCCAGCCAATGACTGCTTCGCTCAGGTCCCTGGGAGCCACGTCTGTGTCAGCTTGTGCGCAGTTGCTCTGCTCTCCTTCCCTGGAAACCGAATAACACAAATATCACAAGCCTCCCATCCAAAACTCCCCCAGGCAGCCCCTAGGCGTGCCCCACTCCTCAGAAATAGGGTGAATGCATTTAGAGCAGAAATGGGGGGGAGCGATGGAGCCACCCTAATACCGTTTTATCTTTGACCCATAAAAGGAGACTGTCATGTGTGGGGAGAGGGCAGCCTGATGTAACACTAAATTAGGTTCCCCTCTTTTGGGAGTTCATGCCTGGGGTCTAAGGAATACTCATATTTTTCAGTCTGAAAATAACATGTCCTCACCAAAGAAGATAAGGAACTCCTTGAAGCCATAGTCCTAGCGCTTGACATGGCTGGGCATGTGGCAAATATGAAAGGCATGTGGCATGTAGTGGTCAAGAGTTCTGGAGGTGGGTGGAGCTGGGCCCTGTCCCCACCTTCCTGCACACCACCTTTGGGACATTGGGCGATGCGCTCGCTCGCTTGGGTGTCCTTTTGGTGGTAAGAGTTTTCTTCAGTCATTTGACAGGAATTTACTAAAGGTTTGGTGTAGAGTTGGCAGATAAAAGCAAATAACTGAGATGATTTTAGACAACAGTGGGGGTCCCTGACAGGACTTGCCCATGGACTGGATGTGAGGTGAGGGAAAGAACAGGTCAAGGATGGTGCCTGGGACACTGGGTTGAACAGAAGGGAGGTGAGAAGTGTGAAGAGGAGCGCCTTTGGGGAGGGGGCAACAGGAAGTTCTCCCTGGTGTCAAGGTCGAGATGTCAGGTGGTTCGGCATGAGGCTGTTACTGAAGACCATTTTGCTGCCCTCTGTGTAGAGTTGTCATTTGATCTTGGAGTAAAGAGATTGCCCAGAGAGAGAGTACGTCCATGGAGACACGAAGAGGCCCAGCCTGAGCCCTGGGCACAGCCCCCCGGCAGCAGTCAGACAGCGGGGTCACTGAGGAAGAGGATGAGGGGAGGGTGCCAGGTCAAGAGCCAGAGGGCATGAGGCCGTTGTCAGTCGGGCCTGGACTCCAACATGTGCTCATCCTCAGAGAGGCCCATGGAGCCTTCTGTCACCACCACATTTCCAACAAACACAGAGGAGGACGTGAGAAACATTAAAGAAAAGAATTGCTCCACGAGCCTCTGTTTTTAGTGGGATTTTCATCAGCCATGAAAAAGGTTTTTTTTTGTTTGTTTGTTCTCAGGAAGGTTTTAATAAGACAAACTTCCACGAGGAAACTGCTTTCAGCTCAGGCTGCCAGAGGGCAAGGTGTTCACACCCACACCCGGGACATTGCCGGCACCCTCAGTGTCCCTCAGGCCCCATGATGCATCCCGTGTGCATCACCTGTTGCTCTCACTCCTATTGCTCTACCGCCCTCAGGAAAGCACAGTCACAGCATAACTAACAGTGAACTTCCTAAGCTAAAAATACAATGACTGCCTGCCCCGCAGAAATGCTTCGCAGTGACCTGCCAAGACCGTGGCCCACGTGGGGCTCCACAACGACACTCAGGCCCCCGAGCCCTGCCGTCTTCTCTGCAGCTGGCGATCTTAGAGAGGAGGCTTGTCCCCCACCCACCGGGGTCTGGAGACCAGACTCCACAGCCGGATCAGAGGCTCTGTCCTCCACGTGCTCTGTGCCTCACGACTCACTCCCACTTCCTACGTGCCATGCAAAGAAGAAAAGAGGTCTCTCAAAGTGACAGACTCGAGGTGACCCAAGATGACATCTCCAAGTCCTAGGAAAATTGACTGATTCAGATATTTTTTCTCTTTTTGCATCCCTTTGTATAGACTTCGCCATTGCACGGCCCGTGTAGGTCGCTGACGTGGGGCAATGACCTTGTTTCACGCAGGGGTTCACCTTCCAGCAGCACGTGTGAACATGCAAGTCACACAGAATTACTTTCAGAATTACTTTCCTTTCAGAATTAGTTTCCTTTCAGAATCAGAATTACTTTCCTTTGAGTATCCGCATCTTATAGGCCACCGGGGTGTCGCCAGGACAGTGAGCTCTGAGGTTTCTTTTTGGGTCCTCTGCATGGACTGGCTGCTTCTTGTTAATGTCTCTTACAGACAGCAGTGATTCTTACAGTTCCTAAGTCATCACTGTCTCCAGGTGTCCTTGTGCCCTTTTCCAGACGTGAGCTTGCACTTGACAGAAAACACGAGATGAGTGATTTATGACAGGTGACCAGAAGGTAATGAAGTTGGCTGCCTTGCGTAGCTTTATGATGTGTTACTGACAGAGCCGCACCTCACCTAGCCTTCTCTGCGTGTTTTAAAGCGTGTACGGATAGAAAAAATGTGACAGTTGGGCAGAAGCTAAGCGTGGAGCCCAAGTAAAATGCTAAGTCACATGCCTCGCACCCCTCCCACCCCCCGCACAGGCAGTCTGGGGTGACGGGAGTTAAAACGTCACACTGCATCCACTGAGTAGTACGGAAGAGAAGCATCTAGCAGTTACCTTTAAAGGGAGGAACAAATCATAAAGGCAATTGTAGGGCATTCCCAAGGCAAGAAGACGTGGTTTTGTACACCAGGTGCCGAGGGGTAATGGCGTAAGAATGCGCAAAGCCAGCACGCTGTGGCTTACAAAGTGCTGGAGGCAGCCTCTCCATTGGGAAGATGGGATGAGCCCAGAGAACGGCCTGACCTCAAGTTCTGGTTTCTCTGCT
This sequence comes from Macrotus californicus, assembly GCA_007922815.1. Lineage (NCBI taxonomy): Eukaryota > Metazoa > Chordata > Mammalia > Chiroptera > Phyllostomidae > Macrotus > Macrotus californicus. The sequence goes on along the minus strand of VMDR010000396.1, from coordinate 154,446 downwards.
TCTGACGTGTGTGGCCCCACGCACCCGTCTGCCTTCTCTCTCAACCTCGGTTTGCTCACCTGCAAAATAGGCCAGCGTCACCATTTTCCTCATAGGAATGCTTCAAGGCCAAGTGTATTAATGTATGTGACTTCTCTTGACAAACTCTAAAGTATCCTGTATGTTTTTTTAAAACATCTTCCCAGACATTATTTAACCCAAGAATCCCATAGAATATCCTCGTTTTACAAGTAAGGAAGCTGAGGGTTGGGGACTGAGTGGTCTGGTCCCCTTGCACTTGAAGTTCATGGTTCCCTTTAAAAACAATATCTCCTACAGCTGTGGAAAGAGCAGAGATACTTCTTCAGGAACAGTAGTGATTGGGATGGGAGACCAGGGGTTATACCCTCTGTCCTGTCCCAAGCCCCTTGGGACCCCGCTTCATGGTCACCGGCCATGAGAAGCAGTAACTTAATACTATGCGTGTACCCACGAGGGGTGGTGAGGCCACCCCACCCCGACCAGCACTTAATTAACATCAGAGGAGCTGGTACCATGTTAAGGAAACACTGTTCTGTGAACCGAAGAGGTTTTTGGTTTTGGTTTTGGTTTTTTTTACAAAAGGATGAAATCTTTACTTTTCTCATTGTAATGAGAATAAGTGTATACTCTTTGTTTTTCAGAACAGCCAAGTTCTGTCGAAAGAATTATTATGTTCTTGAAATGTGTCGATGTTAAGCCTTGCTATGAGTGGTGGTTTGTAAATGCATAGTGTGATGTCATTTTGTTACGTCATCGGAGCATTGGGTGCGGGGGAGGGGCTCCTGCGTGCAGCGGGGGGGGAAAAAAGCATTGCATTAATTGATTTCCTTTTTTCTCTTTTCTGCCTCTCGTTTCAGAACGGTTTGATCACCACTGTCCCTGGGTAGGCAACTGTGTGGGGAAAAGGAACTACAGATTTTTTTATATGTTTATTTTATCTCTGTCTTTTCTGACAGTCTTTATATTTGCATTCGTTATCGCCCACGTCATTCTTCGTAAGTATGCTGGCGGACTCAGATTGCGCATGTAGCCGTTTGCCTGGCTTTGGTTTTCTGGTTTAATGTCGATTTAATACTTTGATCATTTCGGGCTTTCTCTTTCTTCTCTTCCCCCTTCTCCAAGCCCCTCCTCCCTTCCGGCACGCCCCCTTTTCAGTTCTGCCTTCCTCTATCCCTCGTCACCTCCCTCGCACTGCCAGTCCCCTGCCCCCACCCTCCCCGGAGCAGCTGCCAGGGTCACACCTGGGACAGGCTCCCTTTACTTCCAGTACTTTGTCCTGGATACGCTTGTCCCTGTTCCAACCTCAGCAACTTAACTTTCTCTTCTGCTAAGGGATCCCCTGGAAGAATCGTCCCCACACTTTGCACACTGAGAGCTCGCCTCAGAGCACAGAGCTCTGTCGTGTTTTGTCACGTGGTATCTCCTCAAGCAGAGCAGTCACCTCCCTAGAAACAGGTGTCTGGGGATAGAAACTGCGTTTCCCTGCACACAATCCGCATGTCATAGGTATACATTTGACAGGATTCTCGCTTATCTGGTAGGATGTTGGTGAGTCACCCCTGACATATAAAGGAAGCAATTTGATTTAAAATGAGACTTCGGTATAAATGACTTTATATATATCTGCCTAAGCAAACGGCATTGTTTGTTCCCCAGTCTGAAGGTTATAACTTTGAATTTCGTCTGTCTCTCCGTCATTCGCTTTCCTACAATAGACAGTGATGCGAAGGAAGTTAATTGGCTTTGAGCTATGAATTTAAGCCTCTAAACTTCCATTACAGTGCCACTAGTGACAGTCAAGTCCAATGGAGCCTCTTGGCCACATTCCTGAGGTACAGCCGCCCATTAACAAGTACAGAGCCTCTTTCTGGAATGTTCCAGAAAGTGTCTGAGTACATGCCTCACTTTCTTCGGAAGCAGCAGCACTGAAACCACCAAGGGGGTGTGGGCGGAGGCTGAAGTCAGAAATGCTTTCCTCCCCTTCTCTTTCCACGGAGTCTGTGTGTGGCCCGGGGGAAGTCGGTGATCAGGAAAGTTTCACGTCAGTTCTTTTAAATATTCATCAAGTTTGTACATTCAGTGGAGTATCCCAAACTTTCATGGGCATTTTCAATCCTAGTTCCCATTTTTCCTCACTGAAATCCTTTCATCTGAATGTGACACAAATCTGTAGCATGTGCTTGGGAGCCCTTCCTTGGCGGGGTTGCAGGAGCAGAGTTGACAGTCATTAGAGAAGTCTCCCATGGGACGGGATGGGGGGACATGCCAGTGTGGCCCTGCAGGAGCACCTTTCTATCAGTTTTCAGAGTCAGAAATGGCAAAAGCCGCGAGGGTCCTAGCTGTGTGCCAGCAGACAAAGAACCAGCGAGGCAGCTGTGTGTGTACTATGGAAGAAATAAGCTCCGATACTCCAGCACGTTGCCCATGACGCCACAAGCCAGAGTTTAAACGTTTCATTTCTATATCATCTTCAGTAACTTCCAACTGCTCTCCCATATACACGATCACATCATGTTTAAGGCCCTGCCGCTGTTGCGCTCTGGATGCCAAGGGCCTGCTTTCACTTGCTCGGCCACACACATAAACTCTGGAAACGCACAGAGCAGAGCGGAGCGGAGCCCGCCGCCTGACGTCTTTCACTTTCCTGTCCACTGAGGTTCCACTCAGCCGGGCTCCAGAAAGCAGGGTCCTGCTGTGCCTTGGGCTTGTATGTGGCCAGTCCAGGCTTCTGCACAAAGAGCATTCAGAATCCCTCTGCCTGCAAGTGACCCAAACATTTTGGATGAAAAAAAGCCAGTAAAGGTGTTCCTCTCCTCTTGCTCTGCACCCCAATACCTCCACCCCACCCCCAGTTGGTGGGACCTGAGATGCTTTCAGGAAGGGCAAGGGTTTTTATATGGTCCCCATGATCCCCCTAAGACTGCCACTGGGGGACTGTCACCTGAGTTCTCCCTGCCAGGTACTGGGCTCTGAGAGCCTGGGGAGTGGGGTGAGGATTCTGTTACCGGGAGGCTCCTGAGCTCATTCTGCCTCAGGTCGTGTTTGCTCGGAGATCTGCTGCAGCCCCACTTTGGGATTGCCCTACTGGCCTAGCAGAGGTGAGGAGAAAGCCCTAACTTTCTTTATTAGCTCTCCCACACATGGGCGTCCTAACACACATGGCATATCCCTGCGCCTCAGTGAGCACGGGGCGGGGGGCGGGACGCACAGAGGGAATGGAAACTGGAGGAAGAATGGGGAGCTGTCCCCCTCGCAGCCGCCCTGTAGCTAGACAGGGTTGCCCATTACACAGAGGGTCTAGGCACCGTCTCTAACTCCCTCGTGGCAGCCGCACCAGCACAAAGTGCCACAGTCCGACTCTGTCCGTTCTTTCTGTTATCCCGCTACTACCCCGGGGCCAGGCTGTGTCCCCAAACGCATGGCTTCATGCAGTGCAGCCGGGACCCAGCCTCACCTTTCCAGGGTGGGACGTCACCAGTTCCTCCTACGGGCTGTTATTCCTAAAAACCATAGTGCCCATCCATGAACTAAAAATTGCTTCCTGTCAGGTGTGTCTTTCCTCAAGTCCTTACGGAAATGGTTTCTGGCACAGACCGTTCACACCGAAATGTCTTCAACCCGAAGGGAGTCAGTGATAAACCGCACTTGACGCGTTTCTTTCTCTGAGCACAGAGGGTGGCATCTTTCACACGCAGCCTGGCTCCCAGGGCACCCAGGGTCAGAAGTTAACAAACTCTGGGGAAACAGCCTTTTATAAAAGAAGAGAAAAAGATTGCGTACAGGATTCTGTTTTCCTCTTGAAGTGAGGAAAACAAAGGAGTCCTCAGAACTATAATTTATGAGAAAGTATGCAGACAGCCATCTGCTTTTTTTAATTGAAAAAAATATCCTGCAGATGTTGGGTCTAGTTATGAATCTGCCATTTTCTTGTTGAATAACTTTAGTGGGATCTCAGTCTCGGATCCACGTCCTGGGTGCCGTAGCACATAGAAAATATAATTACTTAATTGACTTTGAGACACCTATTATCTTTATGTAGATGAGAAGGCTTTCAGCATGAAGGCTGCTTCTCTGGAGGTGAGTGTGTGAGCACTAAATTTTGGTCCTTTTCCCACAGGTTCACAGCAAACGGGGTTCCTTAACGCTCTGAAGGATAGTCCAGCGAGATATCCTTTCTGGTGGTTGTGCTGTTTACAAGGCTAATGTGTTAACTATTGGACTGACCTTCTACTTGGTTACCTCCTCATCCTGTGCCTTGGCCTGTCTTCTCAAAAATCGTATTCTGTTTCGTTCCATGAAGCACCCAAAGGACCCCCTAGCGTTCACTTGGGTGAGGAATAGCATCCGATTGCTCACACGGCGCAGTGACTCATTTAGCCTTGTTTCAGTGGAAGGGCCCCTGCGCCGGAAACCAAGTGTGAGTTCCTGCCCACCGCAGAAACCCACGCTGATCTGTGTTAGGCCAGGCTGGCTGGGGAGCAGTAAGGCTGCAAGCTGCCGCTGACTTCACTGGGATCAGTGGGTGGTCCACACAGAACATTTAAGGAGGCCCGTGGGCGTCCCTTTCGTGGTAGGCAGCCTCGAGGTGGGACTCCCCTGAGCCTGGGGGTGGACTCTGTCTGGGGGTCAGTTTGGCATTGCTCTGTATCTGTAAGGGCAGACAATCCATATTTATTTTCAGAAACAGAACACCTTTCCACAGCCCTGGATGGACCAAAGATGGCCAATCTCAAGTCTTTTGGTTAATCCCATCCTCTCAAATAGTATAAACGGGCATGTAGTGTATTATTTTGAACATCTTGAAAGAAAAACATTCACCCACTAAGATCGTGCATGGGCTCCCACTCCCTGTCCTGTCCACCCATTATGTACACTAACTGGTGTCGCATCAGCCAGCTGGCCTCACCGACCAGCTCCGGCTGGGACCCAGGTCTCTTTCTTCACGTAACCAAGTAGACTAGACTTGAACTTCTCAATATTCCCAGGAGTCATCATCTTGTGGTAGAGAATTCTTAAAGAACGAAGAGCTTCACTGAGATGGGCGTACCACGTGCATGCATTCCAGTGGACAGACCAATGTAGGGACCTCTCACTGGTGAGGAAGGCTGACCTGAAGCCTGGAGATTTCAGCTGCTGCCTTCCCTGGGGCCTTTGGGCTCCCGCTACTCCACTTGGCTCTTGCCGGGCACCTTCGGACACAGCCCTCCCCCACCAGGAGCAGAGGAGTTGCATCTAGCTGGGCTGTTATTGCGGGGTGTTTGCATTGTCCTCTGCAGACCTTCCAGCTCATGGATCTTATCACCCCACGATCCTGGCATGAGTCCCAAGGGAAGACAGTAGGGGCAGCAAGTCCTAGACTAGGTGGGGTAACAGCTTTTAATTCCTGCTCCATCACAGCTAATTATGAGAGCCAAGTCATTTCTTCTAACCCTTTTGTGTCTGTGTTTTGAGCCGCCGCAGTCAGCCAGTCTGTGCTCGGCAGTGCCGTGCTAACAACATTGACCGTTGGGACACGTGTGACAACGCTCAGCGCCAAAGCACCGCTTCCACGTGGGGCAGGAGTGACTTCAGGGAGGTGTCTTTCTGGGCGGTTTATGCAGTGGGCAGGCTCTGCCAGAACCTTCTGTAAGAGCATGTGTGTCTGCTCGTTCTCAAGGTCTGGCTGTGCTCGTAATCGGTATGGCCAAGGGCACTGTGTGCCCGTGAGGAAGCAGACAGGTGTTGCTGATAGAAGGAAAGAAAGGGCGGCAATGCGACCGAAGTGGCATGCTGACTTTGCTGCAGAAACGATTTACCTGGACGAGGGAGAAATGCCCTCATTTGGTCCAGAGAAATTTTAGCTTATTTCCCTTGGAATGTCATTCTCAGGTAGAGGTAAAGAGTTTCCCCTACAGCCCAGTTTTTAAAAACTCATAAAAATCTCAGCCACTATCTTTCCAATGTTGCCCTATCTAGCCACTGCCCTTCCACCAACAGCCCGACGTTTCCCCACTTTAGGCTGTGACCTAAGTGTGGCCTCCACGTTCCAGAGCTTGGTGGCTGCAACCTGCTGTGAGTGGGTGACGGGCCCCCTACAGCATCCCGACACAGCTCGGGTGCAGGACCTTGGCACCTCCAGGCCACAGCCTCTCCTAGCCCCACTCTGCATGTGCCCAGCTGTGTTAGCTTCCCATTGCTGGTGTAACAAAAGCCACCATTTAGAGGCCTGAAGCAACATAAAATTATCAGCACACAGCTCTGCGGGTCAACGTCCAGAAGGCTCAGCTGCTGAGTTCTTAGAAGCAGAGTAAGTCTTAGTGTCGGAAAGACTTGGAAAATGCACTGGGCAGGGAGTGGAGTCCCGAAGGAAGATGCGCATCCTGCAGGGGATCCAGGGAAGGCGTTGGCAGGTGGCCTTTGCATGGGGCTTGGAAAGATGGGTGGCGTTCTAACAGGGATGGAGGGGCGAGGCCCCAGGCAGGGCCACTGTCCTGAGCAAGGCCCCAGCCATTTCAGGCCATCATCTGAGAGACACAGACAGCCTGACAGGCATTGTTCTGTTTTAAAGGAATCTGGTAGAAAGTTTGGGGGTGGCCGAGTGCCCACAGAAAAGAAGGATGCCATCAGCCTGGTAGTATATTAACAAAGACCACTCAGGCCTTCCCTAACTCTCTGCCTTCAGGGCCCATCCAACTTGGTATCTGCTGGTCCTCAGAAAGCAGGGAGGACAGGTGCCCTGGGTTCTCTGACAGCTGGAGGTTAAATGACCCCAATTTACCCACCGCAGTGTTGCCAGAACTAGAGGCCCCTCTTCCCACCCACGGAACTGTCCGGAACATCTTCCTGCTGCCCCTCCCCAGTCTGACAGAGGGGATTTCATGAAGAATAAGCATCACTCATGTCTCCTAAGATTGCAAAGCGGGGGAGGAAGTCGTTTGGTTTTCAGAGTCACCCAAGTGATGCGAGAACAGATTCTCACCGTAAAATCGCCGAACAGAAAGGTGAGATGGAAAGGGCGTGGCTCCTGCCCCCTCCCTGGCCCTCTGTCGGAGTCCTCGTCAGTGTTTGTGGCTCCTTCCAAACGCTCTCTGTTCCCAGAGTGTGAATTCCTTTGTGTGCATTCAGACACGCGCACCAATACGTGGGGGCCGGGGAGGGGGTGCTGCTTGTGCCTCAAAGTGACCGTGTTCTCTGCATTGTTCTACAATCTGATTTTTAAATTTACTTCCTGAAAATATTTCCCTGTCAACATGTACATTGACTTCATCTCTTTCAACTTCTTTATATAATTTCAGAGTACAGATAAACCATAGTGTGTGCTATTGTTAGATATTTAGATGTTTTAAATTCCTTTACTGCTGGAGACATGGGGTGGTGGGTTTTCTTGTCTGTTTTTCTCTGTGCATAAGCGTTAGCATTTCTCTAGGACTGACAACTAGATGTGGAAACCCTGAGCCGGAAGTTAAACGGATTTTCAGTGTTGACGGACATGCCGCATTGTCCCCTAAAGAGAGCACACTGACTCGCCCTCCTGTTTCCCTCCATCTTCACCCATACTGCTTGTCACCAGTGCCTCGGTTTCTGCCAGTGCGATGGGCTGAGGAAGATTCCTTGTTTTAATTTCCATTTTCTGGGTGGAAATTGGCTTGTACATCTGTTCATGTTTATTGACCTTTCTTCTTCTGCCACAATGGGCCAGCGCTGCCCTTCGTCCGTGTTTAGTTAAAACTAAACTGTTTTATTCTGTTTAGGCTGTTTATTCTTCCCCTGTTAACACGTTCTTTGTGTATCGTTAGTAATGACCTTTTTGAGGGTCCTTTGCCAGTGGCCCTGCCGACCTGTCACTTACCGGAATGCACAAAAGCGTTTGATTTATTAACAAAGTCTATCTACATATCTTATACTACGAAGCTCCTAGCCTCATCCCCAAATGATGCAAATAATTTCTTCATTTTCTTCTAGAACCTTCACGTTTTGTTTCTTAAGGTTAGCACAGTAGTTTCTCCGCAATGTAATTTTGCACGTGTGGTGTGAGCTACAGTTTTAACTTAACTTTTCTCAGGTCTTTAGTGAAGGGTCTCAATATGGCTTGTTATTCTGGTCTAGTGGTTCTCAAATATTTTCCTCTCAGAACTCCTCTACATTCTTAAAAATTACTGAGGACCCCAAAGAGCTTTAGTTATACAGAGTATATCTATTTCTCTATGAAATTAATACAGAAATTCGTAAAACACAAAAATGCACAAGTGAGCACGAGTGAGGATAGCTTATATCACGTCAAGCGGCCTCCAGAACTAGCCGCTGAGTGATGGAATGAGGCTGAAGTTGGGGATAATGGTTCTGACCTGAAGGGTCCCTGGAGGGATCTTGGAGACCCTGAGGGTCCAGGGCCAGTCCCTGAGAACCAGCGGTCTCTTCTTCCACCACTAACTGAACCGCCTTCTCTGTCCCACATGCCCGCGAGTCTATTTCGGGTCCCGTCACCTTGTTTTGTTTGCCAGCAAAGGTCTTCTCTGGCCCCCACCCCATGATGCTTTTTTCAAAATGTCTTTTTCTCGTACATTTTCTCTTCTGGATGAATTTTAGGACCAATATGTCTCATTCCAGTTTTAAAATCCCAGTTGGAATTTTGATGAGAATTATTGTGACTTCACAGAGTAATTTGGGACAAACTGCACCCATTTTCTGCCTGATATGAAGGCTCATGGGGGAAAAAGAATTGAGAGGCTGGAAGGTGGTGGCCACACAGTCCCGTCTGAAGGGTCCTGGTGACCTTCTGTCCTCAGGGTCTGCCATGTAAGTCAGCGTGAAGTCGACATGTCGCCCACATCTCAGACACGGTGACAGGCTCTCCGGTGACAGGCGCAGGCTGGGTTTCCCTGTTCTGTCTCAGGACTGCAGGGCCATAGAACTGAGGAAGGTAAGATGCCGACAAGCTCCTGAACCTAAATATCTAAAAGCATCGAGTGCTGATGGAGATGTTGAATCTAGAGAACAAAGGGAAATATCTCCGATACACGCCTTTCCATCCAAGCTCTTCCTGTAAGTGCGCTTTGCCGGTTTCACTGTAATTTCTAGCAAAGAAAACAAGAAATGATTCCCAACAGCATCTGTCTTTTTATCTATGTATTTAAGTATCAGAACCCCAGACGGGCCTGACACAGAGTAAGATACACGAGGATCAGGGGCACACGTGTGGCGCCCCCAGGGCAATGTCCCTCAACTCCGTGTGGCTCCCGAGGCCTCATCAGCCCAGAGCTCAGAAAGGAGGGGACCCATGGCAGAGCCTTGGACTTTAGCCTTCCCTGGCCACTCTGGGATCCAGGTGATTTTGGTCAATAAGAAAACCCACGTGAAACACAGACTTTTTAAAGTAAACTGCCATCTGGATTTGGCACTAGGCAAAAAAACAGGTTGTAAGCCTGGCTGCTGGGATGTGAGAGATAGGCCCGGATGTATTAACAGAGCCAAGTTCTCTGCCAGGGCGGCTCTGAGGCAGCGGGGCCAATGAAGGAGGCTTGATGTCACGGGCAGTCTCAGTCTGGCTGCTCTGAGGTCTGAGGCCCCAAAGTTAACACCTGTCATGGGACACTGTCATAGTTTGGGACCTTGGGAAGCATCTGTCTCTCCCAGAAGTCTGGAGACCGAGTTCCAGGTCTGTTTTGTCATGGGCTGCTGTGTGAGCTCTTGCAAGGGGCTTGACGACCCGGAGGCTCAGCGTCCTTCCCACCCGTGAAGTGAAAGGGTTGGAATCCACCAGGACCTCTTAACTCAGGTCAGTGTGCCTCCATGGAGCAGCATCAGGCGGTGTTTAGGCCCCTGAAATTATGAGGAAGAAGTGTGTTTGTGTGCATTTTTTCCTGGGAAAAGACGGAGCCCAAAGAGGTTAGGTTCCATGCTGTCTTACCTTGATGATTCTCCGAATGCTGAGGGGTCCTCACCATTCTGCCCAACACTATTTACACATCCCCGTAAGGCCCTCGCTCACCTGCTCGGGGTGGACAGGCCACTGTGCCCTTTGGGCCTGTCCCAAGGGCCAGGCTGGTGCGTAGGAAGGCTCTAAGCCAGCCCTCCTGGGCTTGCGTGGAGACGTGATGGAGGGACGTCTGCCCATCAGTGTTTTCAGTATTTTTTCAAGTCCATGATCAGCTCCTGAGTGCCTCGGGGGTGACATCTTGGGCCATGGGCTGCGGGGAATTACAGCCATGCCCCTGGTTACAGAGGGGACTCCCCGTCTTACTGGGGGTTGGGGGGGGACAGGCAGAGGCTGGCAGTGGTAACAGCTTTAATTTGGAACTCGTTTCTGATGTGATAAACATCCAAGTGCTTATGAAATTGGCTCCTAATGGAGTTGGCAGGTTTCCTCTCATTTCTTTTTTAAAAAATCAGTAAAAGGATTTTTATACATTTAGGGGAAATTTATATTACTCTTATTCTAGCATAGATGTTTTCAATGCCCAGCTGTTGGGTCAGCAAGGGGACATGCTGCTCATACATCTGTGCCACAGTCAGAGGATTGGGCAGGGTGGACCCCTTCGGCTGCCATAGGTTCAAGGGTCCCCAACAAGGATTCTCCCCGCCCCAGCAGGGGGGGTGGGGGATGGTGAGCCTAGAGCCACCTGTCCCTCAGCAAGAATTAAGAAAGGAGCCCACCCATGGTTTGTCTGTCATACTGGCAGAGCCACACCCCAGGGTTCAAATCATAGCTCTGTTATTTCTTAAATTACTTACCTGCTTCCTGCCTCAGTTTCCCCATCAGTTAAGTTGGAATTGTGCATCTCCTTGGTTTGGTCAGAGGGTTAAGTTAGTCCCTGGGAAGCCTTCGGAACAGCACCTGACACACAGCCTGTGAGGCCAGCCTTTATCATCACTGATGATGATTATCCCCTGAGACACACTGCGGGGAAGCCAGAGTGGGCCGCGGTCTGCACCCGCCTCGAACTCATGTCAGCTCGAGCTGACAGTGAAACCGCCTTCAGCTACTTATAAAATGTTTCTAAAGCACAGGAGAAATTAATATAGAAAGCTGCATTTTTTCTTTTGTTGTCGCTCTAAACCTTTAAAATTCCACATCCACTGGCAAAACAATGCCTCCTGGTGGGGGTAACGATGTCACGTGGTTTTGAAAAGGAACAGAATATGGGCAGTGTCCACTTCAAAGCGGCCGCTCACATCCATGGTGCCAGCTGCTGTGCGGTTTGCACCCGAGGACCTTACGTGCATTTGCTCGTGACCCTCTATCTGCCAGCGTGGCGGCTGCACAGCATTTCTGAGATCAAAGTTCTGCTCTGCGTGGGTTATTCAGAAAATAAATCTTTGCTTCTGGTTTTTATTCTCTTTTCTACCCTTCACCATTCTTGCTTGGTTTCTGAGTCACCTCCTCTCTGATCTTTGTATCCCTTGTCTTTCCCCTAGCCTATGCAAATTCATTGCCACCGTCACCTCCCTGTACACCCGGTTTCCCTGACTGTTCCTGTCCCCCATGTACCTCATCATTGTCCCCAGATTCCACTGCTGCTTCCAAACCCATATGTCCCTTGGGTGGGGGGATGAGGTTAGGAGAAGGGACATCTGTGAGTCCGGCCTGTCGGAAGGCAGTTGAGAATGAGACCCTCCTTGCTACCTAGGCCACTGTCCGCCTATGCACACATGCGTGTCCCCATCACACTCCGGGCCTCCCTCCGTAACCATTGGCCCACCTGGGAGAGTGAAGGGTTGCCCAGGCTGGCGGCAGCCCTGGGTAAGGGTCTGTTTCTCTGCCTCTCTCTCAACCCCCATTGGTCTTCCCTATACCTCCATGTTTACCTGCTTTTCTGAAATAGCACTTTGGCTTTCCTCTCCTCCTTCCTCCATGAGGATCGGCAGGGCCTGCTGGGAGCATCGTGGGTTGGCAACCTCGGAGGCCTCGGCTGTCTCCTCTGGGCCAGCCGGCGGGCACAGGAGCGTTCCTCTCCTCCTGGGATGACCTCTTAAGTTTAGGGTGGTGCTTTTCTGTGAGCTTGCGGTTTCTAGAAGTTTAGACCTTAAACAAGTAAAGCATTGTCTGCCTCTCCAAGAGCAGACCCAGGGGCTTATTCTGATGCTGACGGTCAGTTAACAGGCAGGAACCCGTCCACTTCTCCCATTTTGTGTGCAGCTCTGAGTGCCCGGACATGGCATTCATTAATTAGGACATAGCAAATCACAGGCTGCCCTGGTTTGTGCATTGACTTCTATGGTCTAAGGATGGATTACCTCCCATCCTGAAAAACAAACCAGTGGTGGTAAGTTACAGGATGGGCTATGGCTGCCCTCCCCGGGAGCATTAGGAGAGTATGAGTGTTCCTTTTCTCTGGCCTGTAAGCTACTGCTGGGGGTGCCTGGTGTGTTTTCAACTCCCCGACCTAAGTAAGGAGAGTTGTCTTTTCCCTGAGAATCATCTGTATCTTGTAAATAGAATTTCATAAACATTTGTGAGACAAAAATTCTCCAGTCTTTTCAAGTTGCCACACTCTTGGTTGATTTATCTCTTCTTCTGAAGAATGCCAACCTTTTTCTCCTCTGGTTGTCACATGTCTGGTGTGACTATCCACCACTCAATGTCTGGTGAGCATCCAGGGGTCATAGCTCCTGTGCCGAGGGGCTGGGAAGGAGTCCCCTAGATAAAAATGACCCTTACCCCCTGCCACTCTGCAAAATGCCCCCACTGGTCAGGAGCTCACCCACAGATGGTCACAGGCAGCCACCCAGGTGTGGAAGGGCCACCCAGGGAGAAAGCAAGCTGTGAAGATCAAGCCTGCCTGGCCACAGCCACCCACGGTCAGCCCTGCAGCAATCACTCACAGCCCTGACATCAGGCGAGGAGAGAAACCTGTTGGTGCTATAGCCCTCGGCACCCAGAAGCCAAAATTAGAGTCTGTGATTGAAGTGAGATGTAATACTGAGTCCTTTCTTCGAAGGCCTGGGCCGCTGCCACCCCAGCTAGTGAGTGTCCTGGTTTTGCTGCCGCATTCAGCGGCCACACACAGTCACAAGGAGAAGGCGAGGAAGGGCAGGCAGTGGGGCCAGTGAGGGGACCCATGAGGAAGTAAACAGGCCACGTTCGGGGAGCCCCACCTACTGAGCACGAATGCTGAGCAGGCGGCAGGAGAATGTGGCATAGGGCCTGCCCGAGGGGGTCCCCCGGGTTGGGGAGGACACCCCTGTGAGGCTGGACCTACACAAGAGGCCTAAGCAGGGGTCCAGCCATCGCAGCCCCCGGGGCGCCCCAGGAGCCCTCCCCTCCTTTCAGTTGGTGTCCTTGACTCCAGGCCACCGTGCTGGAGGCCGTGGTGTGCTTCTTCTCCGTCTGGTCCATTGTGGGACTCTCAGGCTTCCACACGTACCTGATCAGCTCCAACCAGACGACGAACGAAGACGTAAGTCCTGGGGGTCCAGGGGATTCTTTGTGCTCAGTGACTGAGAGGGAAGGGAAGGGGAGGTTCAGAGCCAAGGTCTTCCATCCACCCACTCCAGACGCGAGCCTTGGGGGCAAAGAAGGGGCCTGGCAGCATTTCACCCTTCACGCCCCAAGTTCTCTGTGTAGAAAGTCTCTCCATTGTCCTGCTTTCTGACCTTGTCAGTTAACTAGACACTAAGATCAGCTAAGTGACCCCTGGCGCGGAGCCCTGAGGCAGAGGTCCTGTTCTATCCCTTTTTCAGTAGTTTTTTTTTTGAGACTTATTTATTTTTAGAGAGAGGGGCAGGGAAGGAGGAAGAGAGGAAAAGAAACATCGATGTGAGAAAGAAACATCAATCAGTTGCCTCTCACACGACCCCCAACCAGGGACCAAACCCACAACTTAGGCATGTGCCTTGACTGGGAATCAAACTGGCAACCGTGTGGAAGGACACCCAACCCACCGAGCCACACCCACCAGGGCCCTTTTCAGTGGTGTTTGAGCCCCCTGTCACCCCTCCCTGCAGAGGCCAGGGCAGGCTGGCAGCTCAGAGTGCCTGCAGACTCTGCCTTTCAAGGTCAGTGTCCCCTTGTCATTTTGGAGGGTCGCCCAGCCCCGGAGCTTAGCTTCTGTGCAAGGCTGCCTGCCTGCTCCCCGTGCGGACAGAGAGGGGCTATAAAGCAAGAAACGGAGTGCTGGAACACGTTTCTTCACGAGCCTGCTCCTCTTCGGTCTAAATATTTAGATTCTGACAGAGTACCAGTGTGTGTCCCAGTCACTCCAGGGGCCGGAATGGCTTGAGAAAATCAGCGCTGTGGGAATATGTGAGTCAAAAGGACGTTAGTACAGTTGTTCACATCTGGTAACTGAGCATAGCAGAATCTGCAAAAGCATTTTGGCAGCACCATGAGGCCGATTCAGGCGGGCTATACCTGGGCGATGGGGGGAGCCACCTTACCCCTTCCGGACGCTATCCATGTAATCACTCTTCCTGCATGCCAGCTGTGGGTCTGAGAGAAAGCTCCGGTGGCTTATGTGAGCTGGCCCTCGGGTGCTCTGTAGCAAAGATAAGAGATTGTCCCCAGAGGACGTTACCTTCTCCCTGATCTGACCTGCTGTTTTGGGATATTTCCGAATTTGGGATAAATGCCAGTTTTCCTTGAGAAACACATCGTCCTTTCTCCCGCTGAAGAAACAAGTAAAGATTATTTGCATTCTTAGTGACTTCTCGTAGTCCAGTTCTCTTAAACTGTGGCTCTCATGTGAAGGATGCTGTGTTGCTGACTGTCTTTTTCTTTCAGATTAAAGGCTCTTGGTCAAATAAAAGAGGTAAAGAGAATTATAACCCCTACAGCTACGGAAACATCTTCACAAACTGCTGTGTCGCCTTGTGCGGGCCCATCTCCCCCAGGTAAGACCCCAGAAGCATTGTGCTCTCTCCCAGGTTTTGGAAAGCCCACGCCTCGCCGTGTGAGCGCAGGCCTCCCCAGGGTGAGACCCGGCCACAGCGGTGGGTCAGGTCACAATGCCCGGGTGACCGCCAGGTCAGGGCTCCACACAGTGCCACAGAGACACGGCCTCCGTGAAATAGGGACCGTAGAGACCTGCCTATTACCTGTGTTATGCCTGACACATTGAATCTGTGTCAAGATTGGGGGGAATCCCCCAAGGGTCAAATAGGGACACTGAGGCGTGTGACCTGCTTAGTTGTCAAATGATGTGCGTCGGTGGTGCGCAGGGAGCTGTGTTGAGCACAGTGAGGGGACCAGGACACGAAGCAGGAAGTCTGTAGGAACGAGTGCTAAGAACTGAACGGCACAGGATGTAAACGCAAACGTGGTTCAAAGTGGAGATCTGCGTGGCCGAAGCGGGTGACAGGAAGACAACCGTGACATGAATAACGGTGGGAGCCAACGTTCACTGAACAGTGTTCGGCTCTGCTCTAAGTGCTTGGGATGTGTTAGCTGGCAGGACCTCCCTCTCTACCTGGGTACGACCTAGGTAGGAAGCAGGCACTTTCGTACCCCACGTTATGGGTGAGGAAACTAAGACAGAGAGGTTAAAGAGTGGGCCCAAGCTCACACAGCTGGTCAACGCTGCCTAGTCTGGACTCGGACCCCAGCGTCCGCCACCAGAATCAGCACACGTGTCGACTGGGGCGTGCTGCCTGGCAGTCAGGCTCATGCCCATCCGTCCACGGTAGCCAGCGTGGAGAAGTTTCCACCAGACCAGTCAAGCAGCCGTAAATACCTGTGTTGAGCGAGTGCTCCAGGCCTCTGGAGTGAGTTCCCAAGCCACTACTACCTCCATGCGTAAGGCTGTAAGTGTGCAAAGTGGAGAGAAGCCGCAGAAGTCACTGGGGTGGTTGCAAGGCGGCTCTGCTGAGCACCCAGACCTCCACGGCTGACCCGTGCTCGTGCGACGCACACTTAACTGATTACCGGCCTCAGTGAAGCGTTAACAGGGAAGTAAGAATGGGCCCCTCCCCCGAAAAGAAAAAAACAGCCCAAGCATATATTCCAAGGCCGCTTGTTAATTGGTACTGGGTTATTGTTATTGGTGCTGTTGGATAATCGGATCATTTTCCTATTTGGGCCTAGCAAGTTGAGAGCCCAGAATGCCTCTATCCTGAGTTGGGGGCTCTCAGGGCCCCCTGACCTGCCCCTCCTTGGCCTCCTCTAAGGCGGGGCCGGCAGGAAGGGGCCTCCAAGGACCCTGGGTGGAGGGGCTACCTCAGGTGGGGGGGCAGACATGCCTGCAAGGGTGCCAGCCCCTCCTCAAGAGAACCACAGACTCACCCAGGGACCCTCGTGGAGTGCCTGAGACCAGAGAAGCCCCCAGGAAGTGCCTGGGTTTTCACCACTCTGCTCTGTCTCCTGCTGGTGTGGTTATCCGCGGCTAGTGGCGGTTCGGAGCCGGGGAGGAGGGTAAGAGGCAAGAGACCTGAGCAAGCATCTGTCTAGACTGCACATCTGAACCCAGAAAAAGAATCGAAACTCCTCACGGTTGTCCAAATCTCTCTTCTTGTTCCTGCATCTTCGATTTCCATTTGGCACTGTTTTCTGCTGTTTATAGATCAATCATGTCACAACTGAAATTATTTCTTTGACAAGGAGATGAAAACTGCTGTTTTGGCCTAGTTGGGGCAGTATTCTTTCCAAAACCCAAGTCCCTCTGGATGAGGCATTTCTTGAGAACGGCCCTCCCCTTGGAGCCACTTGGATCACGCAGGGACCGTGGGCTGCTGGCCCCTCCCACCTGGCCCTGCTACTGGCCCCTCCCACCTGGCGCTGGGCCCCCCAGAGCTGGCCAGGCACCCCTCCCTCTTGTCTCTCTCCTTCTCCTCCCTTTGCCGACTTCTCCCAACCCCTCTGCCCCTGAAAGGACCAGGGCCTTCCACCCATGGGCGTCCCAGCCAGCCCCACCCACTGAGCAGTGTCCCTGCTCCAGGCGGGGGTTCAGCGCCATCTGTGCGCCAGAACCGTGCACTTGAGCTGCCTCCGACACATTCTTCAACGGTACAGCAGTACACGTACGAGAGAGAGAGAGAGAGAGAGAGAGAGAGAGAGAGAGAGAGAGAGTGAGAGAGAGAGTCTTCCTGTTGCCCAGAGAGAGCTGCAGCCCCACACTCAGTTCCCTGAAGTGTCCCCGGAAGTGTGGAGACAGCAGGGTGGGAATGGCCAGGTTGGGGGGAAGGGGGTCCTCCTGCAAGTGTGGCAGGAAGAATGGAAATTGGGAAGACAGAAAGTCCCAAGGTGCGGTCAGGGTCAAGCCCTACGGGCAGTGCTGTGAGTCAGCCAGTCCCAAGAACTCACCTGGCCAGGGTTGCTGAGCTGTCTGCCGTGTCCTGGGCAACACAGACCCCTGCATGGCAAGGTCTCAGGCTGCTGGAGGGGCTGCGAGGAAACCCCTGGGTGGGCTTCCTAGGGGGTGGGGCTTTCAGCAATCCATTCTAAAGGATGAGGAGGAATGGGGGAAAGGCATTGTGGGAGGACAGCAGGGGGAAGAGCCTGTGCAAAGGCTCAGAGATGAGAGGAGAGCCTGGGTTGTCAGGGAAGCAGGAATTGGGGTGGGGGGCAGGGAGTGGAAGGCAAGAGTTGAGACGAGGGGAGCAGAGCCAAATCAAGGCGGGTTGTCACAGACCACTGTGAAGAGACTTGTGGCAGATGTCAGCCTTTGGCTGGTCCACGGAACAGGCTGAATGCGTGGGCTTCAGGCCCATGACTTCGTTTTTCTCCCTGCATCCCCTCAGATGCTCTCGATGACCTAGTTCTTTTCTGCTCCTGGATGAGGTCCCCTGCAAGTCCCCAAATTTCTCCTGTCACTTAAAAGAAAAAAAGGATTCAGGGCTCTTTCATGGCCTCCAAAACCGTGTCATTCCAGTGAATTAGAACTCCAAAGTTCATCGAAGGTTAACACTTTCCACGCTGGGTTGGGATTTCAACATACTTTTTGGGGAGATGCCATTCAACCCCCGACACCCCCTTCAGGACAACTTTTTCCCACATCTGGCCTCACCCTCCCCTCACCCACCAGTTCCCTGTCCCAGCGCCCCCCCTTCCTAGGCACGGTGCCAATGGCTCCTTTCTCCAAGACTTCCTCCTTTGCTCATGTCACGGCTGCCCTTTCTGCCCAGGCACGCTTGGTCTGAGAATCCCTTTGATGTCCTGCATGGGGGTCCAGCACCTCCCTTTGGCAGATGGAGGTTCCTGGTGCCTGTTGTTTTTCTCTAAACCTCTGGGGACTCAACTGAAACTGAAGCAGAGAGAATTCCATTCCAAGATCCTGTCCCAAGTATTTTTTAATGGCTTGTTCTTCTGTCACTTAAAGACCTGAAGGCAGTGGTAGTGATGATAATTCCTATAATCTGAAAGCTCAGCCGACAAGCAGGAGCTGCTGCCAGCAGCCCAGCCCCCGCCCACCCAGGAGGGGGTTGGGGGGGACACTTCAGGCATCTCGCAGAAGACGTAGGAGTGTGGCCCGAGCCCCACTCCACAGGGATCACTGAGGGCGCACCCACTTATTAGCTGAGCGTCCTGTTGCCCTTTGCCGTTCTGCCCTTAGACTCAAGGTCAGCACTGAGCCCTCACTCCAGGCAGCTCTTTGGATGGCAAGGTAGAGTTTCACCCCACCTTTGCACTGGGCGGCCCTGCCTTGGAGCTCAGAAAAGATGCATTTAGAGACATCACTCAGAAAACTTGTCTGTGGGAGCCAAAGGACCATTCCTGCTTCATCAGCAAGCATTTGCGCAGCTCCTCCTGGCTGCCCGCGGTGGAGACACAGTGACTAGGAAGACTCTGTCCTTCCCTCATGGAGCTCACACCCGTGACAGACGCAGACATGGGCACAGGCGATGCCAACAGGATGGGGTCCAGGGGACTCTGAGCCCTGCGTCCTCTGAGACCAGGGGCTGAGTGGGAGAAAAGATGGAGACTGCCCTTCCTCAGGAGCTTGCAGGCTGCCCGACATGACTGTATCCGGTCCCTGTAACACCAGCAAATGGTGAGGTGCACCAGCAGGACCCCAGGCAGCACTGAGAGAAGCCAGATAAGGGATGAAAGCAGGCACATGGACAAGAGCCAGGGCTGCAGGGCTTTTGAACCTGCCTGTGAAGAAAGGGCAGTGGAGCCCTGACCAGAGTGGCTCAGTGGGTGGGTCGAACGTGGTTCCATGAAGCAAAAGGTCACTGGTTTGATTCCGGGTCAGGGCACAGGCCTGGGTTGCAGGCCAGGTCCCCAGTTGGGGGCGTGAGAGAGGGAGCCGGTCGATGTTTCTCTAGCAAATTGATGTTTCTCTCCCTTTTTTCTCCCTCCCTATCCCTTTCTCTAGAAATAAATAAATACAATCTAAAAAAAAAAAAAAAAAGGATGGACAGTGGAGTAGGAGGGAAAGTGATTTTGGGTAAGAAAAAAACAGTTTGAATAAAAATCCAGAGCTGGCAAGGCACTGAGCACGTACCAGGGAGGTGGCTTCTGGCCCCTGCGGTGCACTGGCCCAGGACAGGCACTCAGACACGACTGGAGGGGACAAACCTACACACATCGTGTGTGCAACAAGGAGACATGGATTTGAGGCTGGAGAGGAAAGCGGGGGACACGTGCGTGAGGCCTGCAGGCCAATCGCAGGAATCTGGACCGTGTTTGTTAGTGACGAAGCCCCCAAGCCATGCCCGCAGGAAGTGTACTGTGATCGGGTCCACCAATATGGGCGCCTTGCATGGAGGGCAGAGGCCGGTGGGCTGGAGGCCAGCACATGGCGCACGGGCCTGCGGCAGGTGGCACAGAGGGAACAGGTGCTATAGGATTTGAAAACACAGAAGTGACAAAATATGGGGCCTGCCTACATGTGACAGTGACTGGGATATATTCCAAGGTATCTGAGGTGGGCCCGTCACAGAAAGAGGGACCCCCGAAGTGGGAATTAAAACAGCACTGGTGGCGTCTTTGGCTTTGTACTCCTCCTTCAGTGTTTAATTTTCTCTTGCAGCCTCATTGACAGAAGGGGGTACATCCAGCCTGACACCCCGCAGCCAGCCGCGCCCTCCAACGGGATGTCTGCGTACGGGACCACACCATCGCAGAGCGACATGGTAGGAGCTGCCTGCAGCAGGGCCAGCCCCCTGCAGAGGGTTCCCTTCGCTTCTCTGTTTGCTAACCCGGTAGCAGGCCCTGCACGCCGAGAATGCTCCCCGACCACAGTGATGGAGAGGGGAGGGAGGGCTGTGGCCGCCACCCAGTGATTGGTGTGTTAGGGAAGGACACACAAAATCTCTTCCAGAATCAGCCTGTGGCACTTCTTAATGGAAGGTGCCCTTACACGGAGCATGCTGTCATCTGGGGGACGAGATACACTGCCTGAGGCAGGGCTGGTGGGCTGGACAGTCCCCATGTCCCCTTCTGTCCCTTCGGCTCAATCCGCGCTGACTCCCACCCCTCTTCGGTGTGCCATGGATAGTGCGGCCAGCTCCCCTGTTTTTAGCCAAATCTTAGGTCCACCACGCACACCTTAGTGCAAATAATCATACACGGCGTTTGTCCCTCCCAGCGAAAGCTGGCCGGAGCCTCTCCAGGGGGGTCCCAGGCTGTGGCCCTGTGGGAAGGCAGGCTTTGTTTCTAGTCTGTGGTGGGAGACTCAGGGTGGGCGTGCGGGCCCTCCGTGGGCACCTGAAACCGCAGCCTGGCTGGGCCTGACCATCATGCCTTCAGATCCCTGAGGCAGTGGCCCCTCTGTATCTGGAACAGATTTCCCTGAAGTTCTGTGCTTCTGTAAGGGACTCGGTCACACCCGGCGGTGCTGTTTGCTCTCCGTAGACCTGACTCACCCACAACAGTGTTTCCATGATTAACGTGCCTCTCGAGGTGGACTCGGGGGAAGACAGCCTCCTGGGCCCACGGTGGCTGAGTACGCAGAGCTGCAAAGTGAAAGCCAGCAGTCTCTGACCACTCGGGGCTGGGACACACAGCTTATTCCCTGTGACCCTCCAGCTGTGTTTACAGACAGGGAGGCGAGGCCCTGCCTCACACAGAACTTCCTGGGTTTATTTGTTGGGAGTGACATTTTATTAGTGCTTGCTTTGCTCTGCTAATATTCCATCTTCTTTGAAAGAGAGTGCGTATACATCAGTCCTTGCCGCTCCATTCCATGTGATCCCGGGACATCTTGTGCTGTCTGCACTTGCCCACACAAATAGCCCTTAAGGGTCACCCTCTTATTTTTCAGGGACAAAAATCAGGACAGAGAGAGTCAAGAGGCAGGCACACAGGAAAGGAGATAACGTTTATCAGGCACCGGCTGTGTTCAAGGCCTATGATGATCCGTATCTCGTTGAATCCCCACCCTGGGGTGGATGTGCGCCTGCTTGCCTCTCACTTATGTTTAAGCCAAGAGAGTTTGGTCCTCTGCCCACGTGCACACAGTCATTACCTCGTGGGTCCAAACCCAGTCTGAGGACCCTAATGCCCATGCTCACTCCATGTCCTGCATCCTTCAAGTGCACAGGCAGTGAGGACAAGTATGTTTGTGCTCTGAGGTATTTCTCAAGCATCTGCAGGTGCTCGACAAAAGTCCTGTAAGGACACTGCTCACCACAGCTCTGCCCCTCCGTCCATGATCGCTTTGCTATGTACACAGCCCCGCGTTTACTCAGCAACCCTTCCAGAGTCCCTGCTGTGTGGGGAGGACTCAACTATGTGCTAGGAGTGCAAGGTTTGTAGGGGAGAGTCCTTCTGCCCTAGAGGTCAGTTGTCCAGGGACAGGACACAGTGACGTGAAGAAAGATATTGTGAAGTTTCACTAGAACCGACACAGATGGCTGGTCCTCATCCAAACCAATGAGCTTACGTTAGTTTTACCCCGTGACACCCATCACACTGCTCTCACATTGCTCTGCAGGAGAGCGAGCGGGACGTGGGCTCAGTCACCTGGGCCTGCATTTGCCAGCTCTGACGCTGGGGCTGGTCTTGGACAAATTGGTTAATCCCAAGAGCCTTAAATTCCTAAACTAAGGAAGGAAGGAAGGCAGGGAGGGAGGGAGGGATAAGGATGCTCACCTCCCAGGATGGTGGCTGGAGCCGGCTGAGATCCTGTTTCACGCCCCCATCACCATTCTGTAACATTGCTCCTGGCACATAGTAGGTGCTTATCAAACATTCATTTGAATGAACGTGAAAGTTTCCCTCACTGGGATTTGCTCAGTGGAGGTCCCCGACAAATATTCAGTTGTTCCGTCTTCCTCTTCTATTTCTTCCTTCCTCCGATTTTGTTCCGTCTGCAAGTCTCCATCCTGAATGTGGAACTGGGAACCGCAGTCAAGCGGCCATCTTTAGCGCAGGGCCACTGCAGCATAGCTTCACAGAGCGATGGCCTTCGTACGGTCAAATTAATCCGAGGGCCCAGACACCAGAGGTCACGGTCATTTTACCCATTAGACACTGTAGGCAAAGTGCCTATGAGCTTTTCTGGGAAGTGAAAATGTTTAAGACCTGAAAACAAACAAGTTCTAAAACATAAAAAGAAAACTATAAAATCAAAATTAGTAAATGTTTAATGCCTATAAGACACATGAATATGTCCACCTCATGCATTACTAAATTTAGCATTCATGAAAACTTTATTACATTTTTGAGATGATTTGTAGGTTGATTGCATAGAAATCATTAGCAGTGATAAAGTGAGCTGCCTATAGGTAAGTTCAGAAGTGACCTGACAGGGGCCCCTCACACCCTCTGTCCCACCCCACCGCCACCTTTGTTATGAGAAGCCCCAGTTCCCACTCTGTTTGCACCTGGGAGAGAGCTTTGTGGTCCCCAGGCTCTTACCCACAGGTGGGGGACACCCACACACGTTAGAAAGTCGTGGGGTGAAAGATGAGCAGTGTTCCGTGTGACCCCACAGTTCAGAACCAGGACTGGAGGCTGGGTGTGAGGCAGATCCTGCTCAATCCAACAGGGAAATGCCCCATACCCAGAGCTCGTGGGGGACAGAAGCCCCCTCCCCCAGAGATGTTCAGGCTGGGGGAGTCTGCACCCCAGTGATGTGGACAGAGGAGTGCGGCATTGGTGGGAGGGCTGAGCATTGGCCTTTGGGGTCGCTCCCCATGCAGACCCTGTCTGGCAGACTCCACTGTCCTCTGGGGCCTCCAGCCCCTTCAATCTGGTCAACAGGCCGACATCATTGCATTTGTAGGCCATTCAGGCACCGAGAGAATGTGCCTCCTATGATGCCAGTTGTTCTTTATGGGCTTCAGTTGTGTAAGTACCAGGTAACGGGTGGACGTGGAGGCAGGGCTGGCACAAAGCAGAGTGTGAAGCTTGGCCAGTCTCCACCCCTCTTTGCAGTTCATTCATGCTCCCCCTTGCGCAGTATTTACTATATCCCGTCCATTACCAGCACGTGATGTACCACGTAGATAACTCACGCTGACCCTCACAACACCGTGAGGCTAATGTTATCCCCATTTTACAGATACCACAACTGAGGCTCCGAGAGCCTGACTCACACGCCACAGTTCGACACCCTAGTCCGTGCTCTTAGCCCTGCCCGGTGCTACGCGAGAGCTGTGCACGTTGGCTGTGTGCCATGATTCTTCTCCTGCACGCTTTTAATCCTCACAACCCATGACCCTCACCCTCTCTCCCCTATCAAATCTGCTCTCAGGAAAATACCTGTTACCACTCATTTGTATCTCAAAGGGAATTTAAACCAAATTTCAAGAACATATGAATTTCAATTGTGAATGAAAGATTTTTGCTATTAAAAGCATTTCAGCCAGTAATAATAGTAATAATAATTGGATGCTTTAATGTTGTTTGTTCAGCACCCTATCCTCATTATCTCAAAAGGTTCCTATGATCATTGGTTTCAGTCAATGGTGGTTAAGTGAGAGGGGGCAGGGCAGAGATCGGTTGACTGCTATGGGGCTGAGCTGAGATCTCATCCTTGGCAGTCTGACTCCGAGACAGCTCTCTTCTTACCCACACACCAAAAGCTTCCCCCGTGGGCGGGTCTCCCAGAAGGGAATGGCATGAAGGCCCCTCCCAGGGCTGACGAAGTCACACCACATGGGCCTTCCATGCAGAAGGACAATGACTTTGCCGTGGTCAGTCGCAAAACCAGGCTGTGGAACTGAATGTGCAACCTTGTCGTCACTGAACCTGCAACTTGACCAGGCAAATGCCTATGAAGCATCTTCAGTTTCTGCTCTGTTACACATAACAGTGTTAACCAGTAGATGCAGTTAACTCATTTTCTCTCTCTCTCTTCTCCGAAGCCCACGCTCCTTGGCAGCACCGTAGACTAGTCTAGCCTGAGCGCTAAAGTTTGTGCAGGATTCGGAAACATTGCTGACCTGACCCTAGAATGGCTTCTGCGATTGAACTGTTCAGAGTTCATTTAGTTTCTTGGGTCTGGACGTTATCATTTTTTCATTAAATTGAGACATTTTGGTCCATTATATCTTCAATTTTTTTTCCTGCTTCATCTCATTCTCTCTCTTCCTGGGACTCCAGTTACTCATGTTAGACCCTTTGATGTTACCCCAGACCATCGTTCCTTGAGGTTCTGTGCATTTTCCTTCAAACTTTCTCTCTTAGTTTTTCAAACTGGATTATTTCCTTGATTCTCTCTTCATGTTCAGTTATTCTTTATTCGGCCATCTCCAACCTACTGGTCAGCTCACCTAGAAAATTTTTCATTTGGGTATTATAATTTTGTATTCTAGAATTTTCATTTGGTCCTTTTTATTTCTCTGCCAAGTTGTATTTCTCTGCTAAGATTTTCTTTCCATTTATTCAAGAGACCATATTTTTCTATAATTATTTGAACATAATTACAATGTTGCTTAAAGTCTTTACCTGCTGAGTATCTTTGGGCTGTCTTGGGTATGATGTCTGTTGACCACTTTTTTCCTTAACTCTGGAGCACATTTTCCTATTTCTTTGAATGCCTATTGATGTTGTATTGAATACTGCATATTTTAAACAATGTGTGGTAGAGATGCTGGATTTTGTTATCTTCTTCTGAAGAGTGTTGATTCTTGTTTTGGCAAGCAGTTCAGTTACTGGCTGATCACCTTGAACTTGCAAGGGTCTCACTTTAGGGCATGATTCTTGCTCCTAAGACACAGCTTTCCTAACGTCCTCACTGGACATCAGGGGTGTTAACACATTGTTGGAGTGTTAATGGGGTCAGTGTCCCCCAGAACTAATTTTTCAACCTCTAGTATCTCAGTTCCTCTCTCAGTCACACTGCAGCTGCTTTCCTGTCCATCTTTGCAGGGAGGGAGGCTCATCCTACACATGCGCACCATCGCCTTTGGCTACAGACTTGTCGGGGACCCCCACTAGGACTTCTGGTCCCCCCTCTCTGCACAGCATCCTCTTCTTTAATGCCCTGCCTCATGATTCAGCTGCTTCAGCTTCCTCACACTCTGATCTCTGCTTTCTCCGCTCAGCAGAACTGCTGTGCCTTCCTCGGACCTTAGCCGACATCAGCGATTTTCAAACCGGTGGGCCACAAGAGGCACACAGGTGTTCTGTAAGAATGTTTAAAACATGACTAAGATATTTAGTCAGGGAAAGTGACCTTTTTTCCCTTAGATAGTCAAATTAAAAAATGACAACAGCCAACACCATAGCCATCCAATGTGAACTATATTTATTGTTTTTGTCAAACCAGCAAAAAATACAATATGTATGTTGGGGTACTGCAGAATTTCAGTGATTAGTTTGTGTGCCTTGAGCTGAAAAGGGTTGAAAATCGCTGGCCTATGTCACGGTTGGCAAAGCCTCCCCAAGGGAAGGGCTGGCTGACTGCCGGGCTCGCCTTGGGAGTTTTGCGTTGTCTGTTGTGCATTGTTGGAAACCGTGTGTCTCACTTGTTGGGGGCAGTTTTATGTGCTCCCTGGGTACAGAGCAGGTACCAGTCCAGTGTCAGTTATGCGTACTGCCTTGGAACAGAGCCTGTGTCTATGATTCGGGGACATGTAGCAGCCGACGTTGCCACATGCCCAGACACACACAGCCATTACCCACTCTGCCAATAGCAAATATGGAGTTGACCTTGGGACATGATTTCTGTGGCCAGAGCTTTCTGTGAAGGAGGAACATTTGGAGACATTTAGACTTAGCACCAGACTCGGCATGTTCGTTTGCAGAGGAAGAAAATGAAGAAATTTATTTTAAGACCAAAGTCCAGATCATTCCTGAGTGATAGGGAAGTGCTTCTGGGGAAATGCGTGCTATTTTAGAAATTAGAGGTAAAGGCTTTAGCTTACTTAGATAAACACAATGATATTGCAGAACAGAAAACTTAGGTAAATCTTGATAGCTAGCCCTGGCCTCCAAGTACCCACTGAGGTATTATTTATTATGTCAAATACAGGAAAATGCACTGTTAGCTTCCCATCTCACATACTTTGGGGTTGGGGATAGTGATCTAGTGCCTAAGTGACCTGCCCTCTACTCTGAACACCCAAAGAGGAAAGTGTCACAGAAATAACGAAGGGACACGTAAGCATCAAAATGTGTGTGTAAACCCAGTGTGGCCTTTGTCCTCTGAACACCTGTGAAATTCTGAGGAGCCACACTGGGGTTAAGTGCCAGATGACCTCAGTGCCCCCTAAGGGTCACATTTTCATTACTGCCATTTTCCCTATGCAGGGCTTCCATCATGGCCTAACACTGAAGCCCTGTGCGTGGGCGTGCAGTAACAACTCCACTCGTGGGCCCGCTTTCAGTGTGACTCATCTGATTGTCTAATCATTGAAGTGTGCGAGTGGCGGGAGGGGTCACGGCTTCTGTTGGAATCTGGTGCTTGTAGCTGTGAAGCTCCTTTGGGATCGTGTGCTACACACAGAGATAGCACATAGTTGTCAGGATTTCTTTTTTTTAGAAAATCACTTCTCATCTTTCCTTAGCCTGATTTTTAAATCCCCCTTCATCTAGTATCAGAACGGGAATAAACCTAACAGTTGCGTGATTTATGAAACTAGTGTATTGGAAGAACTCTCCGGGCATAATCTGAAAAATGAAATACTGCAGGAAAAGATAACTTACGCAACTTTAAGAGATAATGTTAAATAGAAGAATAAAAAGGAAGCTCTCCTCCCAACCTGCATTTTAGATAAATTTTAGGCGTTTGAAGGGCTTCTGTCACTGTAAGTGAGCCTGCATAAGACCCCAGAGCACAGCGTCAGAGGCGGGCAGGAGTACACAGTGTCCAGCATTAGTGTTTTGACAGAACTGGAGCAAGATAAGTAAGTACTTTCATTCATTCATACTCTGTGTAAAGACCACCTAGAAAACCCCACGCTTGGCTTTCAGCAGCATTTAATCTATTTCCAAGAGTCATTTCAGACATGAAATCAGCTAGGGTAAAATGAACTTCCAGCAGGCACATTGCTATTTGTAACCCTACAAAAACAAAAGTAAATGATCTCTGGGGTGTTTTTAAATTGTAACATTAAGTGATGATAATGCCCGTGACATTCGAACATCTGAAGCCGTAAATGCCAGTGCCAGTTAAATGCCAGTGTCCCATGCAGGCAGTGCGTCAGCAGCTGTCACAGCGGCTTCCGGACCCCCAGGCAGGGCCGCAGCACTCAGACGGCGTGAGGCTGGTGCAGCCGACAGAAGGGCCTTTTCATAGATACTCTCACAAGGGATTAGGTGTCTGTTCTGTTAGAATTCAGCAATCGGATGACTTTGGCCCCCAAAATGGCAGTTTCATGTGGTTCAACCCTGAATTTGATAAACAGCGATTTGTGAGGGGTTGTTTTTGGAAGGAAAACATGAGTGTCTCGATTTCCTGTTCATTGTAATGAACTGTCATTGCTCAATACTGGAGCTTGGGGTTTTTTCAGGTTTTGTAACTGGCTATATAAATTAAAATCCCCCCCCCCCCCTGGTGTCCATGTTGGGATAGAACCCTGCAGAGTTGGGAGAGAAATCAGTGAGCGATGAGGTCTCCCCCTACTGGATGGAGATGAGCCCTCCTAGGAAAAGCCAGGAAGGTGGGGGGCGGGGAAACGGTAAAAAGGCCAAGGGCAGAGGAGAGATGGGGGGAGGAAGAGAAGAAGAAAGAAGAGGAAAGGAGTGGGAGGGAAATCAACAAAAGGAAAAGATGGAGGGGAAAGAGGGGAAGAGAATCAGTGGGACCAGACAGGAAGCAATCAAGTAGAAAAATTAACAAGAAATGAGCAAATAAGGATTAGAAGCAGAGGTGAAGGGGAAAGGTGTAAGAACACGTTCTCATGGATCATCTCCATGGGAACCCTAAGGTGCTGGCCATCTTCTCCCTTGGAGTTCTCCAGTGGGATTTAAAACATGAAGATTTGTCAGCCCACACTCTCCTTGGAACTTTGGCTGCATGCAAATGAAGAAAAGCTCTGACATTTGAAAAAACATCCCCTATTCACTGAGTTTCTTCCAAAAAGGAGACATCCAAAATGCGTGAAGTTCACACTATGAGAACTGTACATCCCACTGGGCGGAGTCATCGCCCTGCCTTTGGTTGGAACCTGATAGAATCCATCGTGTCATGAGCCAATGGGAGCTCGAGGTGGACAGGGCCCTTTGTGTGGAAGAAAGCCTGCTCCCTGGGGGCCCCGAGTGGGAGTGGTCTTCCCAACGGAAATCAGTTGAACGTGGCAAACTATTTTCAATGTTACAAAATACAAGCAGGATTCAGACTCTCATGCTCACCATAGGTATTTTTAATGAGCTGCTTTAGGCTAAATTTTTTCTTTCACATTTTTAATTTTTGCGTTTTACCCCTGGTAAATCAGAGAGCATTTCCAACAGGGTCCTGGCCGTGTGGCTGAGAGTGGATTTGCTCGTTTTCACGAGTCTTCCGTTTGGCCATGGGAAGTGCCAGCAGGAGAGTGCCTAAGGCATGCAATTTGGAGCCTTCTGTAAGAAAAAGAAAACAATATGCAAAACAAAACAATATGCCAGGAACGAGGCCTTGGGAGGGGTGGTGCGTGCTGAAGCCTCAGAGCCTCTGAGCAAACCGCCTCCAGGGATGTGCTGTCTTTGCTCAGCCAGCACAGCCGTGTTTCAGCGTCAGGTCTCAGCCGGCTCCTCAAATTCCATATGACTATCCTGAGGAACTTGAGCTCTAAGGAACTCAACAAACTACTGTTTGCAGCCCTTATTCCAGAAGGTTCTGGTGGGTGCCCAGGAACTCTACTGCTGGGCATAGCCTGAGAGGAGTGATCAAGGAAAAGGAAAGGGCAAGTGACCAAGAGGGAGGGAGAGAAAGAGTGAAAATAGGAGCCCCTGTCTCCCCTCATCCTTGGGCCTCCTGATCTTGACAGTCTCCTCCAGCTTTGACCTCTAACATATTCCCCTGGGAGTCTTTGAGAGCCAGTCCCTAAAACAGGGCTGGTCCCTAAAACAGAATTGGTCAGTTAGTTTTCAGTTAAAAAATAATAAAGGCTTTCTCTGGGCCAACAGAGACAAGCCAGTCCGATTGACAATTTCATGGTCCCTGAGAGCTGGGGGTGGGTGTGGACGGAGGTGTTGGGATGAACAAGGGCTGCAGAAGGAAAGGCTGAGGGCAGAGTTCCGTCACCCAGGAGGGGGCCTGCCCTCTGCAGTGGCATCTCAGCCCCAGGTCCCTGGAGGGACTGGCCTGCTGGGAGGCTGTTCTGAGCTGCGGGAAGCAGAGGCAGTCCAGCAGCTCCGTCAGTAAGAAAACTAAATGGTATTTTCACATACGTTCTGTGCCAGTCAATCTATCCAAGGCCCTGGGGTAGTTTCCAGAAGATGTTCAATCAGGAAAGCCGCTCTGGTCCGCCTCTGTTCCGTCAAGCCTGAGTCGATGTGAGGAACCGGACGACAGTGTGGGAGAGCGAGTGAGACCCGGGGCTGGCCAGAGCTGTCTGCAGCCCAACAGCCGGGCTACTTGGCGAACCTCAGACAGAGCGAAGGGTCCTTTCCCTGAGCTGAAATCCCACAAGAGCAGAGAAAGCGACTCAGTCGCCCTTTGAACAGGGACTGCTGTGACAAAACGATCTGGGGGATGACTGGGGAGATGTCTGCATTAAGTGACAGCTAAGGCCTCATAGCCCCTTTCACAAGCACCTTTCACTGCATCCGGGGACCCCCACCCACCCCCAGCCCTTTCCCACCCTTTCCCCAGCTTCTCCATGGCTGCAATGAAACAATCGTAGAAAAGCCAGGATCTTCCCTGAGACTTGCTTTCCTCTTAAAACTCCATTAGGAGTTTAATCTTGGCTGGGACCAAGGTCGGTGAACTTCTAAAACCTGTACATTGCTTAGACTGGCTCCTCCACCTTTTCATGGAGGCTTGGGGGCAAGTAGGGGATGGACCGCCCCTGTGATTTTAGAAGGAAGCCCATTGGGCTGAGAATGACACACGCACTGGAGCCTATGAGATAAAAGCTTAAAGAATTGCGACCTGACCTCGGGTGAGCTCCCTTCCCCGAAGGCTGCATTTTGCGGAACCCGGTTAAGCTTCTGTGCCTGGAGGTGGGTCAGTGAGCAGCTCAGGGGCGCCTCTGAGCAGCAAGGGTCACACACCCATCACAAAGCTCTCAGTAACTCCAGAGTTCTGAAAAAGAGGGGGAGGGGTCATGAGACAAGGAACATTTGTTAAGCACCTACTATGTGTCCAATGCTTAGTGAAAAAAGGTCTGCAGTCAAGCAATCCCAGCCCCAAGCCCGGATCCCTCCCTTAACCTTATCTGCAAGGTCCCCGTCTGCACCTGAGGGTCTTCATTTGTAAAGAGGGGAAACATGGTGTTCTAAGAACTTCTGAAGGCATGGAGTGGATGCTGGCTTATTGCCGGAACGCAAAGTCCCAGCATGTCTACCCAACATCCACACCAATGTCAGGCAAACAGGAAACAGCCACTCAGACTGCGGCAGGTGGTAAATCAGCCTGTGGCCCTGTCCACGGGATTGTTTCTATGGAGGTGACATTGGTTAATAAAATCACGTAGGTTTCAAGTGGGACAGGTCTGTGATGCATCCATGGGATTGTTTTGAAATAAGATCCTGTCTG
Organism: Macrotus californicus; assembly: GCA_007922815.1. NCBI lineage: Eukaryota > Metazoa > Chordata > Mammalia > Chiroptera > Phyllostomidae > Macrotus > Macrotus californicus. The sequence continues at coordinate 123,502 of VMDR010000396.1, read as the reverse complement.
TGAACGAGGGCTGGGGAACCGTGGCCTGAGGCTGCATCTAGCGCCCTGGGCACCTGTGGGGGACTGTGAGCTTGAACCACTTTCTGAGGTGCCAGGTGTCGGGTTTTGCTGCATGCTGGGTATCTCCAAACGAAGCTGGGCTGCTGTGCACGCTCTCTGCCCCTGGCTAACTGAGGCATAACTAACGAGTTTCTTTCTCTCTTGCATCCTGCCCACCCTTCCCCCCCACCCTGTACCATCTCCTCATCTGGGCTTCTCTCTGCTGGCTCCCTCCTGCGCTCCAGTGTGACCAAGACCAGTGCATTCAGAGCACCAAATTCGTTTTGCAGGCCGCGGCCACTCCCCTGCTGCAGAGCGAGCCCAGCCTCACCAGCGATGAGCTGCACCTGCCCGGGAAGCCGGGCCTGGGCACGCCCTGTGCCAGCCTGACACTCGGGCAGCCCACGCCGCCCTCCTCCATGCCCAACCTCACCGCCGAGGCCGGGCTCACAGACATACTGCCCCTTAAAGAGGAGCACGTGGGCCACCAGTTCCTGACCCCAGAGGAAGCGCCCTCGCCGCCCCGGCTGCTGGCCGGCAGCCCCCTGGCCCACAGCCGCACCGTGCACGTCCTGGGCCTGGCCAGCCAGGACTCTCTGCACGAAGACTCAGTTCGCGGCCTGGTGAAACTCAGCTCCGTGTGACCCCACCGCCCGGCCAGCCGGGGGCTACAGGCAGTGGGAGTGGGAGGAGGGCTGCTGCCCCCAGCCACTGTCCCACGACTCAGTGCCACGCTGGCGAGGACGACTCCTGGTCCTGGTCACAAGGACCACGTGGTGGGTAAATGGACCCCCTCCAATGGCAGGCCCCCAATGCTCACAGCATGGTGTTATTGGAATTTTCTTCCCAAACTGCTGGCTTTGATAACAATGACAATAGAGAGGTAGCTATTTTCAGGCATTTGGAATATGAAAGGTGGGCATGGGGACAGAGGAGCCTGGGAGTCTGCCGTTAACAGCTCGGGGTGAAAGGACAGTGCCTAGATGTCATGCTGTCTGCTTGCTGCTTGTGTGACAGACACACGGAAGGTTTATGAGACTTGTGGCCAGACTGATATTGCACTTATGTGTTATGCTACTAATATTCGAAATAGTCATGCCATTCCATTTGTTAATTTTAAAAAAATACCTAAAGGGAAAAAAAACGACCAGATGTGGATTTGCATGCCACGCTATTCTGTTTACAGTGGTGTTGGTATTCAAAAGGAAGTGCTGCTTTCTTTTTTTTCTTTCTTTTTAATTTTGTGAATTTTCAAGTGCTGTTTAATAGGAAGACAGTGCAAGAAACCAGGACTAATGGACAGTGCCATCGCTGGCCAGCTCATCTGGCCTCGTTACCCCTGGGTGGGCTGCAGAGGGCTGCTGGGCTTTTACCGGATCAAGAATCAGTTCACCTTCTGTTTAGTAGTTACCCGAGGTATTGTGTTGTGCCGCACCCGCCACAGTCTTCGCCTCCTGTGTGACCACACTTCCTGTGGACAGCCAATAAAATGACGTCCTCTGTTATTTGGGATCTGTGTGCAGTTGTCCTTAACAGCTTAAATGACAACAAGTCATCAGGATGGCTGCAGAGAATCTGTTCTTATTGAAGTGTCCCTAGCAAGAAATGGTCCCCAAACAGCCAAAAATCAAACCGTTGAATTGTGGCTACAGATGGGATGATTTCTTAGATAAGAGGGCTTCTTTCCGGTATTTGTGTCATTTCTTTCGTCATCTCTTTTTGACACAGCTTTAGCGGAATTTGTTCCGCGTTCACCGATTGGCCTAAGGCAATTCCTCTGTGCCGTGCAGAGGGGAGTGGTACTTGGGACAAGGTGTGCCATGGGGCCATCTTCTCTGTTCTGCCTCGTACTAATGTGGCGCTGATGCTCAGAGGGTGACTTGCAACCCTAGTGAAGGTACCGGAACAAGAGGAGAAACCAGCTTACAGTCTGGTCCGAGATCATGTAGATCGTCATTCTTACACAGACACGCACCAGAGTGGAATTAAGAAAATTGCCACTCGATTCGGACCCATTTATCATTTATCATCTAGAAAGGAGCTGGCCGTGCACACAGGGAGTAAAGACACTGTGGAGGCAGCTACGGGGACTGCGAAGACTCTGTCCTTGCTTCTGTCCGGACGACAGATCCAACAGCCAAATCTACTCAGGCTGAAAATCCCGCAGGCTCCTACAACCGTAGGGAAGACAAGCTGCATTGATGAGTGACACAAGAAGCCCCGAATGATTGACATTTATGGAAAAAGGCTGTTTCATCTGAGAAAGAGCTGCCATTTTTATATAAAAGAAAAAGAAAGGAGGAAAGAACAAAAAGCACAATTTCTAGTCTTATTTGGAATAAAGCCCATTTTCCATAAGACAAAAAAGATAATTTGTGCCGGAAATAACCACAGAATTCTAAGCCACAGTATCTCCAAACCACCTCTGTCTCATGTAGGACATACAAATAGAAAATGCGAAAGGTAAATTGTGTGTAGCTATTATTTGTTTTCTGGACCTCCTAACTACGTGTACTTTTCTGGACGTCCTAACTACGTGTACTTTTCTGGACGTCCTAACTACGTGTACATACTTGGAATTTAGAATAAGGAGGAGAGCATCTCCCCGCCCTTAACAACCATGCACAGCCATCAGTGCCCAGGGATTCTTCTTGCACGCACTGAGAGCAAAACACGACAGCCCTGCCTCCACACTCCCCATCCCTCTCTGCTCCTTCCGTCTGCTCCCCAGAGCCGCCCAGGGATTCTTCTTGCACGCACTGAGAGCAAAACACGACAGCCCTGCCTCCACACTCCCCATCCCTCTCTGCTCCTTCCGTCTGCTCCCCAGAGCCGGGTTGAGAACTGGCCCCAGCGAGGGGCAAGGACGGCCCATTCTCGCTCTGGATCTGTGTGGCCCGGGTCGCCCCCAGCTTCTCTCCCTGAAACAGAGGCAGCAGTCTTTGGCGTTTTTCCATTCCCAGCTTTCTCTAATTCAGTGCTTGCTGATTTCCAATCACCAACCGTCCCTCCCACCTCCTTATGAAAAACTGCAAGAAGCGGGAACCGTTATTCATTTGTCTTTACTCGATGAATATTTACATAATGTTTATTATCCATCCCCCAGCCCAGTCTGCACCCCATCCCCAGTACCCACATCATTTGTCCAAGAGGGGATGGGGAAGTTTGGTGAAATGAATCAAGGCTGTACAGGGTCCAAGAGGGAGATATTAACACAGTGAGCCCATTTGCTAGGACAATTAATGTCTTAAAACCCCAAACCAGAGAGATATACCCACAGCCCTGTGCTCTGACTTGGAAAAGAACAGAGGGTCGCCGAATGAACAACTGCACTCTCAGGAGCTCCCTCCTTGCACTTGGGTGGAGGGATGATCTTGGGACAGTGATGTGCCTGGTGAGGGGTCTGCATTTCCCATGAACCGGTTGATACATTTTTCAACGCTGAGTGGCTCCATCTAGCCGTGGCTGAGTAGATCTAAATTCTGTCCGGGTGTCACAAGTTGATTGCATGCTAGCTATAAAAAAATAAGATAAATATTTTACCATGCTATTAAAGCTTGGACCATTATCAAACATCCACATCCATGCTCATTTTCTTCTTTAAAAATTCATCTGCTTCTATTCTCCCAGAAGTCCTCCAGGGACAACAGCCTTCGCAGGCGCTTGAAGGCTGAATTTGGCCTGAAAGCCGGGGTCCCCTAGGAAGGACGGTGGGTGGGGCCAATAGGCCGCCTCTGAAAGGGCGCGTTGACAAGTCATCCTGTGCCTGGGAGGACTGGCCCAGCATGTGGGTGTGTGCTGTATCTGCTTGAAAAATGCTCATTCCAGCTTTTAAATGGAACTATTTCAGCCTGTGAGAACGATGGTGTCTATCCACCCGGGGCCAGCAAAATGCCAAATGACTGTGCTGGCCCCAGCTAGCGCACAGGAAGAGGATTTTGCAGGGCTCTGCCCAGCACCACCCCCCCCATGCATGGCCATCTTCACCTGTCGTGTTTAGGGTACTGACTAGACTTCAAAACAAGAAGCAAAGCACCATTTTAGGAGCCATGTTCCTGCTCTTGAGTGGGCAGGGCTCCTTTCATGGCTTTGAAAGCCCCAGCCCCGGGCCTTCTCATCTGATTCAACAGTAAGAAAAGTGGGTTCACCAGGCTGGGCAGCAGGCCTCCTGGGCACTAGGGCTTGTGGCAGCATCTCCAGGAAAATCTGGAACCCACACCATTTGGGGTTTACCTTTCAGTGGATGCCACGGCTTCCAAAGGGCACAGCCTGACCAGCCCCTTTGCGGGTCTCAGAGCCACCCCACTCCCTACCCCAGTGAATGCATCTCTGTGACTTGACCGTTGTCCCCTGCCACCCACAAACCATCCTCTCCACCAGGAACCCTGTGTTCACCCAGCCTGGCTTAGGTTTCTGGGTTAGCTAGAAGGACCGCACGAATCATTTACGGAATGTTCCAGAGCTGGTTGCCGGTCCCTCCTCCACGTGAGTGACATGGCGTAGCCCATCCAGTTCTTGATCGGGTAAGAGCAGAGAGTAAAGGAACAAATGTTAAATATACTTTTCTGATTAATGCCTTACAACTGTTTCGAAGCTGAGCCTAAATCAAATGGATGTTTACATTTTGTATGAAGTACCTATGAGTTGTGGGAGTCTGGCATATTCTTGTCCAAGTGGGAGAGCCTTTCTAATGAGGTCTCATTCCTCCTGGTCCCCGACGCTGGCCTGGAGGTCTGTGTATGGCCTCGCGTGCTGTTTTCCACGAGAAACTGCCTCTCCTCTGTTCCCTCGACATGTCTTTCTCTGTCTTATATGAGTAAGTTATCACTGAGATATTAAATAAGCTGAAGCGTCGTTTTCGTTCAAATAAATGTCAAAGATGTTAACAGGTTATTTTTGTAAATCAGTAAATCCTCTGACTGCCTGCCCATTGCACGCGATCCTGATAAGACAGCCAAGAGGGATTTTAAATACGAGTGGTTAGTACATGAATCCAGACATTAAAAATAATTGGGAGGTTGCAGATTATTAGATTGTCTCTGCAGCAGCTGCCTTTGCAGCCACCACAAGACTATAAATGGCCTCACCTGGAATTATTTCTGCAGGCCTACAAACCCAGGAATTACGTACAGAATGGACTGGAAAGCAGAGGATCGTGTGCTTTGCAAAGACTTTTCTCCCATCAGTTGTCGACGTTTTAAAAGGTGTTCGGCATTGCTGCTGAAGATATGAATGAACAAACTCTCTTAGCTGCCCTGGCTGCTTTAACATGGATACCGAGAGGCAGTGTGGCATCTCCAAGGGAACACAGTGTCTGGGTTCTGTACGACAGAGAGGATTCTAGCCTGCAGTAGAAAAACAATAACATAAATACAGAGCAGAGGTTGAAGTCTTGCTAACCGTTTGCTCAGGGCACTGGGGCCTTCTGAGTGGTTATTTCACAAGGGCCCAACACTGCCACGTAAATGAAAACTAAAGCATTTTAAACCATGAGCACAGTGCACTCAAAGCCCAAGGTCTGAGCAGTGGCGAACGTGACACACGACACTGCCTGTGTTCAGAGGTCACTATGTTCACTGAAGTGCCTTTCGTCTTGTAATCAACGTTTGCAGAATTGACCTTGAACATGAAATAAAGTGTTTTTCTTCTTCAGTAAAAACCGCTAATGGCCTCAAATATAAACAAGTGTTTATAAGAGAGAGATTGTCACCCTGGCTGGTGTGGCTCAGTGGACTGAGTGCCCGCCTGTGAACCAAAGGGTTGCCGGTTGATTCCCAAGTCAGGCACATGCCTGGGCTGTGGGCCAGGTCCCCAGAGCGGGGCGCACAAGAGGCAACCACACATTGATGTCTGTCTCCCTCTCTTTCCCTCTCCCTTCTCCTCTCTCTAAAAATAATTGAATAAAGTCTTTAAAAACAAAAGAGAGATGTTGTCGAAGTCAATGAGTATAGGAAAGTGCAAATGTACTGCATGCAGGGATCACCTTGCACTCAGCAAATTCGCACTGTGTAGACACCCCTCTGGGCAATAACAGGGTTTGCTGATCACAGGCGTCCACACTGGTTCCCTGCAGTTGTGATGCTCAACTTCCGCAGTTCGTAGATGCCGTGGAGCTGTACAGATCCTCATCCCCCGGGCCACTTGTCCTCCTTTTCCTCTGTGTTGCTACCTTCACTACCTACCCCAGAATGTACGAATGGTGGCCAAGAGGTCCCCTCTCAGATCTCCCAATTCCCAGGTCCATCCTACGTGACCCGGAGAATCGCTCTTCCCAACCGTTGGCCCGGCACGGGCCAGGTCCGAGGTATGAGGCTTGGACCTCCATCAAAGCCTCTGTCTTCTGGCCCCGGCTGGCGTTCCAGCCTCCTGTGCCTTCGGCCGGCCTGGCCCTCAGCTCATCTCACACCCCTCCCCTTGCGCGCAGGGCCGTGTGCTCCTCCACCCGAGTCCTTCCTAGTCTTCACGGCCATGCTCAAGGACCAGCACCTCCACGAGATCTCTGACAGCCTGAGGGACCCCCTTCCTCAGAACTCCTAAAGTCGTTGGTACCCATGTATTTTCTTAAGTTGAGCTATAATTCACACATCATACATTCACCCTTTTAAAACATACAATCTTGTAGTTTTCGGTCTACTCAGCTCTACCACCATTACCCCTGACTAGTTCCGTCACACGTGGGACAGTCTTTATAGATTACCTGTTGTTTCTGTTGTCATGTGAATGTTCTCTGTTCCTGTAAACACCTGCGGGTGACAATCAAATGCTCAGGAAGACGTGGGGCGTGGTTGGGAGAGGTGACCAGGATGCAGTGACCACAGTTCTAGGAGCAGAGACCCAACCTCGTGGAGCGGACGCCACCCTGAGACCTAAGGGCCTCAGAGAAAAGCCACCTCTTTTATCCCCTTACGTGTCCTAGTGGTAAGGAAAGGAAGTTGTTGGGATGCAAGTCCCTATGTGGAGAGAACTTGAACTAGGAGCAAGTCCTGCTGGCTGCTCCTGGACGTCTGGCTCATCCCCACAGGCTCCCCTGAGGCCTCCCCTTCCGTTCTTATGGCAGGGCATGTATTCTAATTTGGGGTAAAATTGAGGCCTGTAATTCCAATAGAAAAAAAGTTATAGTGTTTATATGATTTGGGGATTGTGTGCTTTAAAATTTTTTAAATACAAGTCTATTAACTGGTTCCATTAACAAGCATTGTTGGGCACATGACACGCTATTAGTCATTGAATAATATGCATAGCTTTTTATACCACGGAAAGTATATGCCATACACTCACATTTCACAATCACAATTGTTTATTTCTGGATAATAGATCTTTGGTAAAAAAGATGCCCTTGAAGTAGAACATAAAATAAATGTTTATATGCAACTTTTCTAAAAGTCACATTTTTACTCGGAAACAGAAACCCGGGCGACTCAATGAAATGAATGCACAAGCACTGTCATCTTCCCTGCGGGATGGGGCAGAAAACATGGCGTGTCGTGTCCAGGGGCGCACAGGAAGTCGCAGTGCCAAGGTGTCCTCTCAGGTTCTGACGCTGACCTACTAGAAGGTCTGCTCTAAAAGGGCAGACACCGTCTCGCCTGTGTTCGCTGCTGCCAGCCCCAAGCTCAGCGCCAGGCTCATCGCTGCGGCTGATGCTGAGCCAGTTCAAGCGCTCCGAACGAGCTACCTGGGTAGGATGGGGTGGCAGAATGACCGACAAGTGGACAGTCGCGACCTTTCCTGTCACACACAAGGCTAGTCTGTGATGAAGAGCCAAGAATGAAACAAGTATATGGCATATACTCGAAAGCATATACCATACGTAAGTATATTATGGACTGTCATATACGAGTACACACTAGTTTTATATAGTAATGCATATTGTGTTACTTTTTACCAGTGGATTGACTATATTCTATAAATTAGCTTGAAACTTGGAATATATTTTTACATAGAAACAAAATTCATAAATAATATTTTGATCTTAGGCCAGACCACAAAATAATCCATAATTTGCCTGAAATAATACTAATGACAGTCACCCTGAATGCTAAACACCCCGAAGCATTCCTGAACCCCAAGCTTTCCTAAGTTCGGAGCCCTGAGCCTGGACCTGTGACCCTCGATGTCCCGGGCCCTAGACAATGGACTCTCTGTCTGCTGCTATTTCTACCTCACCACCAAGTAGATTAAATCCATTTTTGGAAACACATGGAACTCATCAGATTGTTTTCATATTACTACTAGAAACAAACAAACAAAAACTTAAAAAAAGAAAACTTTAAATTTCCTACTTCCAGAGATTTAAAATAGTTAAGTTCTCTTCTAAGATATCTCTTGAAAATAAGCTTTTCTTCTTTCTTTAGAGCCTTCAGGAATTTCAGCTGGGATGATTTTTCTGGCAGAAATTCTAGATGACTCTACATTCAACTTGACTCATTTGGGATTGAATATTTATTTTTCTGTTGCTCTCCTGACTAAACATGCAGTTGGCTTTGAGGCAGGTCTGCCTAGCTGGCATTGAACATCATAGTGGAAAAAATAGAGATTATTTTATAAAGCCTTTTGAAAGGTTTCCTTGACCCCATCAACACTCTGGAAAGATACACCGGAGATGACAACGCGCAGAGGCTCGTCCCAGTGTCCCTCCCTTTGAGAAAGCTGGCCAGCCGACATTTCTGTTGGTAGCATCTATATTTTTTACTGAAATCGAGCCTGAGGATTGAAACTTAATTAGGCTGTTAGGTCAGTCTGGAAGCTGTTCTAGAAAACACGGTTTCTGGGGACAATGAGAACAGATGGAGTTGGAGGCCACCAAGGATTGTTCTGAACCCATTGTTCTCAGGGAAACGCAGACTAGGACTCTCGCTGTCCCTACATAATGGCCTCGAATGGATTGTGCTGAGGTCAGAGGGGTGCCCTTCCACCCAGTGCTCTGCTCTCGCCGGGATCCTGGGGGTGCCTTAGGGAGTTGTCCTCCCAGACCTGAATGAAGACTAACGTTCTGCAATGACACCTAGTCCAAGGACACGTCAGCAGGTGACTGAGACGCGGCTGGGAGGAGCCCTTCTAGGACCCCCTCAAACCCTCCTGGGCCTGGCGTGCAGTACTCAATGCCACCGCTTCACAAGGACAGCCCTCTGCTTCTGTCCCTCCTGTACAGGATGCAAACTGGGGGCCTCCGAAAGGAAGAGCACCCGCCCCCCAACCCCCGCCGGCTGTCAGCTTCCCTGTGATTTGGCACTTCCTCGTGACCAAGGGGCTTCTATGTATTTTCAGAAATTCATTCACATGTGAGCTTCCTGTCACTGTGGTTAACCTATTTTTAAAGTCTGTATTGTCCAAAGGAAGGGGCTGCCCTTTGTTTCCGCAAACACCTCCAGATCAGCTCATCGTGGTGGCGGGGTCGGGGAGGGGTGTCTGTTGCTAAGAAGAATCCCTCAGAGCCTTCCCAGCACCCTTCACTGCCCGGAAGCAGAGGGGCCCTCCGAGCTGCATGGGAGGGCAGGTATCGTCTAAGGGGGGAGCAGAGCTTTTTCTTTTACTTTTTTTTTTTTAACAGAATCTACTTCCATTTTTTGTAACCCTTGGAAACCAGCCAAGATACATTCAGTTCTCTGTAATTTATTTAAAAAGCCAATGAGTACACAGATAATCCAAAAGAAGACATCAGAAATTATTTGCCTGCAGACTCAGTTCTGATGTGCTTTGCAGCTGGTGGAAACCATAGCAGGTCAAGGAAAAGCAGAGAGACAGAGAGAGCCCACCCTTCACTCCAAGGCCCCAGCGCCCGAGCCAGGCGGAGCGCCTGTGCGCAGGGCCGGGAAGGTCCTGAAGACCCGTTACTTCCATCCGCTGGGGAAACGCACGTGGGACTGGTGTTTATAAGCAGATGGTACTTACTGCCACAAAACCGTCTGAGTGAACGCACAGATCTGTGATGTTTACCATGTGAGCAGCACCCTCGGGTGGTGGCAGCCCCTTGGGGTCCGACGGGGTTGCCACGAGCAGGTGCAACTGGATGGATGCCGAGAGCCACAGCCTCACTGAATTGCTGTGAGAGTGTCACATCCCCACAGAGGCCACCAAGCAGAAACAGTGATCAAGGACACTGTGACAAACACCACATGGATTTGAGAGAAGCCCCCAGTGTGAGGGGTAGGGGGGCCTCTAAGGTGACCGAGGAAATCCCTGACAGACTCACTTTACCTAGCAGTACCTAGACTAACTTCTTAGCTGTGGTGGCTCAGAGTTGGTAAGTAAGTAGTTCTCAAAAGTTCGCTTTTTTTACACCACAGTTTATGATGTAAAACTTGTACCTAGCACAAAGAGGGCTGGGTCCCTGGCCACATGCCATTTCTCCCTCAGTGGCCCGTGGGGCCAACCCGGATGAAATCGGCTCCCTGCCCGTCCCTTCCGCCTCCTGTCCACGTTCCAGCTGCACCAGCCTCTCCTCTGACACACAGCCCCTCAGCTGCGGCCTGGGTGGAACCCCCTCTCCAGGCATCTGTGACCCACTTCTTAGCTCAAATCCCTTTAGTACACCCACCCCCTCCATCCATCTCCAGCCCCTTACTTTGCTTTTTTAGTTTTCCATAGCACTTCTTGCTTCTCAACATCATGGCATACGTGTGTCCCACATTGAAGTCATTTTTATCCTGTCCCCAGAATAAAGCATAAATCCTCTAAACAGCAGGGACTCTGTGGCTCACTGTTGTATTCCCAGAGCCCAAGGCAATGCCTGACACACAGTAGGTGCTCATGTTTTTAAATGAATGGAAGACCCTTTTGGTATCCTCACCCAAGGACAGATTTTTGTTTGCTTTTTAGAGAGAGAAGGCAGCATTGATTGATTGCCTTCATGTGCACCCAGACCAGGAGTCTGTGCCAGGACTGGCATGTGCCCTGACTGGGAATCGAACCCACAACCTTTCGGTTATAGGACAACGCTCCAACCACTGAGCCACATGGGCCAGGGAAGACTTTAATTCAGAAGAAGCTGAGCTTTGCAGCGGCAGGTGCACGGCCCGAGTGCCCAGGTGTCAGTCCACAGAAGCTGCGTGGGTGGCGTTTGTCCCACCGTCCTGGGCTCCAGTTCCAGAGGCTCATCAGTGTGAGACTTCCCTACTACCTTCAGGGGAGTTGAGAACCCCCAACACCCTGTGTGGGTGGGAAAGGTCTTACAATTTTCTCCTTTGTGGATTTTCAGCACAGTCATAATTGCTGGGACTTAGCGGTGTGTCAGAGCTGCGCATCACACACACGCACGCACGCACACACATGAAGCGGGGGATGGGGAAGGGAGGAATAACCAAACATGGCCATCTCCCATTCTGGGCCAGATGAAGCTCCTGCATCACCACCACCTCCCGGTAAGTGAGCTTCGCACAGACACAGGGATGCTGAGTGGACTCCACCGTCACCTCCACAGCCACCTGTCACCAGAACTCGAGGGTGGTGACAGCCCAGCCTGCATGGCTCCTGGCCCCACGCTCCCCCCAACCTCTGCTGCCTGTTTATAACTGTCTCCTGACTTTCTGACCTTCCACTTGAGGGTAAGCAAAGGAAAGCGGGGTGGGTAACCTGACTCCCGCCTTTTAGAACTAGTTGGTCAGCAGCTCTGGTCCAGCGCTGGGGAATAAAAAGAAGAGGTAAAAATTGTCCCTAAAACAAGGCTTTGGACAATCTGTCGCTCTGCTTGACCCGAGGCTCCTCAGGGCAGGGACTATGCCTCCTAATATTTGCAGAACAAGTAAGGACCAGGCTGAGCCAAGGGTCTTCAGACTCCCTCCACACTTCGCTGGCAGCTCCCTCGCTCCTTGTCACGCCCTCCTGCCTGCCCTCCCCAGTGGCCACTGGGGCAGGTCCTCCCAAAAAGCAAGCCATCACACACTTTCCCTGTTTGAATCCCTGCTTCAGGCCCCAAAATAGTAACCTCTAACCCCCTGTTCAAATTCCTGGGCCACCTCCTCACCAGACCCTCCCTGTCCCCACCCCTTCTCTCTAGTTTCCTTTTGAGGGTCTCCCCATGCACAGCACTTTCCTGGCGCTAAATGCCCCCGACTCTGGTCATTCTCCGCCCCCCACACCCCCAGGCTGTGAGCCCTTTGAGGGCAAGGGGAGCATATTTTACCAGAAAATCCCCAGGGCCAGGCACAGAGCATCTTTCAAAAAAAAACATTTGACTAGGAAATCAAGGGTGCATGTACGAGCTGATTCTCTTACATTTTTCTTTCATTCAAGATGACTGAGCTGCAGCACCCAATGTCAGTACTTAAAAGAGTGTCCAAAATGTGACTGTGAAGGAACACTGGCCACTGAACACCTGTGAGAACGCCAGGAATGCAACACCTACCACACCAAAGGCTGATGAAGATGTGGAACCAAGGAACCCACTGCTGGTGGGCATGCAAGATGGCATGGCCTCTTCAGGAGACAGTTTGGTGATTTCTGACAAAACAAAACGTGCTCTTACCATAGGATCCAGCAACCATGCTCTTCGGAAACTCCCCTAACAAACTGAAAACATAGGCCCATACAAAATCCGGCACGCAGGTATCTACCACGGCTTTATTTACAGCTGTCAGAACTTGTGAGCAACCAAGGCGTCCTTCAGTGGGCAAATGCATAAATAAACTGTGGTGCATCCAGACAATGCAGTATTACTTAGTGATGAAAGGAAATGAGCTATGAAGCCATGCAAAGACATGCAGGAATCTGCTGTTGCTGGTGTGGCTCAGTGGATTGAGTGCCAGCCTGCAAACCAAAGGGTCACCAGTTCGATTCCCAGTCACAGCTCGAGCCTGGGTTACAGGTCAGGTCCCCAGTAGGGGGCGCACGAGAGGCAACCACACGTTGATGTTTCTCTCCCTCTCTTCTCCTTTTAACAAAAGACATGCAGGAAACTTAAGTGCATATTATTTAGTAAAAGAAGCCAATCTGAAAAGGCAAACCTATAGAGACAGTAAAAGGAGGATCAGTAATTTCCAGGGGTTGGCGGCTGGGCAAATGGGCAGAACACCAGAGGACGTTTAGGGCAGTGAAACCACTCCATATGATGCTGTTCTGTTGGACACACGTCATTATACATTTGTCCCAACCCACAGAATGTACAACACCAAGAGGGAACCCTGACGTAGACTGTGGGCTTTGGTGATGGTGATGTCACTGTAGGTTTATCCATCATACACATGCCCCGTCCTGGTGGGGGATGATGACAGTGGGGTGGCTGTGTGGTGGGGGTACAGGGGCACATGGGAACTCTCCACACTTTCTGCTCAGCTTCGCTATGAACCAAAAACTGCTCTAAAAAATAAAGTCTGTTAATTAAACAAATTAAAAGCACTGACCACATGTTCAAGAAAGTAATGATATGATCAAAAGTAAATGATATGCATAGTAGAACGAGTCGTAAAACCAACCGAAGACATTTCCCAAACATCTGTCCCGTGAAAAGTCACCGCAGGTACAGATGTCCCATCAGGCGGCCTCTGTCCTGAGTCTGGCCCTGGGCAGCCAGCAGGCTCTCTTCCCCATGGACTAGTGCCCACGATTAGTGCCCAGTCCCTGTCCGAAGACAGGACGTGGGGATGTGATGTCTAAGTCCCTTCACATCCCTGAAGAGCTGGGAAAACGGGTCCAGGATTTCCTGGGTTAGGGCTATTTTAGGCTCCCGATCAGTGGCTCAGTTTCCTTTGAGGAGTAAAAGTCCCATTTAGCCTGCACACTTCCAGCTGCCTGATTTAGAGGGACTTCAGGGGATCTTCGGAGGAAACGTGTTTGAAACAGAACCAATTCTAAGCAGGAGAAAGAAGTCACTAAGCCTCAGGCTTCATGTCCTTTGTGTGTGACTGTCCCCAAGACTGTAGGAAATGGGGCTTTCCTGCCCCTTCACAGTGCGTGCCTCCTGAGAGCAGCTTTTTGAGAACCTTTGTAGATACCCAAGTACACCGTCCTCTACCAGTGACTGGGTTTTCCTGAATCCCTAGCAAGAGCAAGACTTACTACGGATGGTGGGGTGGTGCTGCACCTCCCCTGCCACGCCCTGTCAAAGTCCCCCTGCTCGGGAGCTGCTACAGAGAGAAAAGATCTCAGTTTCCAAGTCTCCATCTATGACTTTAAAAGAGAATAAAGTGAGCCCGGCCAGTGTGACTCAGTTGGTTGGTCATCGTCCTGCAAACTGAAGGGTTGCGGGTTTGATTTCTGGTCAGGGCCCGTGTCTGAGTTGCAGGTTTGGTCCCCGGAGGGCAACCGATGAATGTTTCTCTCACACATCGATGTTTCTTTCCCTCTCTTTCTCCCTCCCTTCTTCTCTCTCTCTCAAAAATCAAAAATTAAAATTAAAAAAATTAAAAATATGGATAAAATGATTGTGTAGAGTAGCAGAAAATTTGGGATGGAGAGACTAGGCCTTCCGAAGGTGCACCATGATGCCGGCCAGTCCCTCTGGTTGAACCCCTCCCTCCCAAGGTCGGCAGAGTAGGAATAACTTTACCAGGACAGCAGTGACCGCACTAAATGTCCCACCCATCAAGATAAGCACTTCCTATGCATCTTTGCAGTGAATCATCATAGCAATTCCATGTCACAGGCTCTTGGAAGGACAGGAAAACCCAAGGTCCCTGCTAAATGGAAAGCCAGGATGAACCTTAGTGTCCCCGACCCCAGAGCCTGTGCTCTCACCCCTGTGTCGGAAGATGGGGGTTGGGATTCCTTAAAGAGAGCTGTGTTAGTCTGCTTGGGCTGCGGTGACAAGATGCCCCAGGCCAGGTGGCCTACACTGATGCTTATTTTCTCAGAGTCCTGGAGGCTGTACATCTGAGATCAAGGTGCCTCTGCAGGTGGCTTCTGGTGAGGCCTCTTGTCCTGGCTTGTAGATGGCCACCTTCTTACTGTGTCCCCACATGGTCTGTTCTGTGTGGGGTGGAGACAGAGAGAGAGACAGAGAGAGAGAGAGAGAGAAAGAAAGAGAGAGAGAGTACTGTGGTACAACTTCCTCTTCTAAGGACACCAGTCCTACCGGATCAGGGCCCCACTGTTATGACCTCACTTAACCTCCTCAAAGGCCCAGTCTCCATACACAGTCATACTGGGGGTTAAGGCTTTCACACATGAATTTGGGGAACACGATCAGTCCATAACAAAGGTCCCTGCACTATTTGTGAGTCCACTTGAGAGTCACCACGTGGGGGCGGTCTGTGTCTCCTTCCAGGTACAGTCAGACTCACCTGACAGGTTCCGGTGCCAGGTGCTCTGGCTTATCTATCAGTAAGGAAAACGCTGATTTTCTGATCATCTCTTGGATTTTGTGGGGTAGCCTTCTTTGTCCTTCCGGTTTCCAGAAAGACGTGAGTTGATCAGCAGAAAAGTCCTGTGTGCTGAGGAGCCTGGGCAAACATACAGAATGTGGGAGTTAGATTCAGGCAGCGCTGAATTCAAGCGCTGATTCAATGGCCTGTAAATGTTGTGACCTCAGGTAAGTCACGTGATCTTTTAGAGTGTCACTTTTTCCACTTTCAAATGATGCTGCTGTCGCCTGCCTCACAAGGTTGCTGTGACAGAGGCATGTATGTGTATGTGAGACAGCTTGTGCCACGTGCCCCACCCAGAACGAGAACTCTGAAAACACTAGTCCTGTTGAGACCATTGCACCACCTGCCCCTGATGTGAAGGCCTGCGGAGAAGCCTCCTTCTGCTTGGCCGTGCTCTTCTGTGACCCCCACCCTCTCCTAGAGTCACCCAGCTGTTGCTGTCAGTACAACACCTGCCTGCCCACTCAGCCAGCCTGCGGTTGCCAACGGCCACCTGAGCTAGAGTCACGTTTGTCCCCCAGGACCATCAGGAGCTGGTCTGAACTGCAGTCCTGACCTGGCCGGCCTGGCCCAAGAGCCAGCACTGTCACCAGGGCAGAAGCAAAAGGTCTGAGTCCAGCAACTGGTCCTGTCACTGCCTTGAGTGGCTTGACACCGGTCACTCCCCCTCTGGTCTTTTGCTTGTCAGCTGTAAAATGGCACTGAGACCCTTGGGTCCCACTGGGGTGGGGTGGCGGCTGTGATTTGACGCCATCCTCCACCTGCTGTGTCCAAGAGCTGGCTGGGGAGCTGGTTGACCAGCAAAGTGCAGCTTCTCTGCCTTCTCACCCCCCAGGTCAGCCCCTAGTGATGAGCGGGGGCTAGAGTAGGCTGCCAGGCAAGGGGGACACCGGCATGGTGGGACACCGCCATGGAAGATGTGGTGCTGTCTAGTGACAGGGGTGCAACTTATGGACCCACCAACCTCTGATGGACTCCAAGCTCCGCTTCTTACTGACTTGAGTACAGCTGGCTGAACTCCTTGTGTCTACCGGCCTCCGTTGTTTCCTGTCTGTAAAGTGGGCACCATCCGTGTCCTCGGCAATAGCGCTTAATGATAGAGAAGGTCCATGCAGAGCACGTGGCTGATATAGTAACTCTCAGCACAGCTGTTGTTATCTCTGCCATCGTGGCTTACAGTTAGGGAGGCGGGCTGCCCAATGTGAAGAAAACTAACACCCAGTCCCTGCAAATGCTCTGGGGGTTCAGGCTGGAGAGGAGGACAGGGCTGAGCCACCCCGGGACCGCTTCTCTGAACTGGCCTCTCCTAGCACATGATGACGGGGTCCTCTCCAGCAAAGGATCCCCTTCCCAAACCTCCCCCTTGCAGACACAGAGCACACAGCACGTTTTTTTGGACGGGGATTTCCCTTTGGCAATTAGTTAGCTTCCCTCAGTAGGGTGGGTAGGATGGGACTTTCCAGCACCATCTCCTTTCGTCAGTTCCTGCACCAGAGAGCAAGGAAGAGGATGTGGAAAAGAGCGTTTCTCTTACGCAGCCCCTCCTGACCTCTACTGGACTCCTACAGATTTAAAAGCTACTAAAGGAGCCCCTGAGACCTCGACACGAAGTTACCAACCACGGTGGAGGCCACCCACACCATGGCAACCAGAAATAACTTATCCAGTAGCCATTTCTTGCTCACGGATGGAGGGGGAAAGACAAAACAAGTATGAGGCACGGTGGAGAAACCTTGCTCAAAAACTCACCCCATTCTGTCATTAGAGCATCTAACTGGATGGTGCATTCTGATTGGCTTAGCCTGGATTGGAGAGCCAATCACTGGCAAGCAGCATGGGATTACCATGATTGGTTAAGGCTTAATTGGAATCCTTCTCTGGGACTGGAGTCTGCTACGAAGGAGGAAGGGAGCTTTGCTGCAGGGCAGGTGATTGACAGTGTCCACTGCCCAATCATAGAAGTTGCCTTAAAGCTGACCAAAGTTACCTCTGCCAAGCAGGAGCTTGTGGTGGCCAGAACAAGATCCCTTTTGCAGGGATGGGCTGTACCTAGGAGAAGGGCACTCAGGTCCAGCTTCTCCCTTGGAGGGAAGTGAAATATCAGGGCTGGGAGGTGTCTGGCCCTTTGGAACTCAGCCCATTATCAGCACCCATAGCTGCTGTGCTACGCAGGATACCTGCCCTGCCGCTGGGGCAGGGAATCGGCCTTGCCCTTGCCCCGCCCACCTGTCCCTCCTCCCTTTCCCCAGTCCCCCCTCTCACCCTTCCCTTCGCGGCTGATGGCTCATGGAAGCTCAGCCCTGGAGGAGTTCTGCCTTCATCAGAACCAGGCCTTCCTCAGAAGGTCCTCAATCTGTAGCAGGTGCCAGAGGACAGAGTTGTCCCTCTGAGGGGGCCCTAAACAACCATCATCACAAATGACAACAGATGCCTGCTTCCTGCCTGAACGAGCTTTGCTTTGCTCAGAAATGCAATAGCTCATTGACCTGTGCTGTCTTTGGGACGACAGTGTCCTAACTAATTGGGAAGGTATGAATTCAGAGGAGAAGTTCATCAACTCCTCTCTCTAAAATAGTTTTCTCGGTCACCCTCTACGTGGGAAGAGCTGACGGTTTATGTTTTAGGAGAGGAGAGAAGAGGTCCTCTCTACCCCAAGGCAGCTGACATCTAAATCCAGGCTTGCACGATAGCCTGACCTTCAGGGTGGCGACTAAAACATCTCTCACATCTGCGCTGATGGATTGTTGCTAACTACCCAGCATTCAGGGCCGAGAAGGATTCTGAGGCTGCACCAGAAAGAGGACTGTGCCATTTGCAAGGTCTGCCATGAGCAATGCCTAGGAATGATGCATATACCATGAACTTGACAAGCCTAGTCTAACCAGCCCCTCTTCAATGGGCCTCTGTTATACACAGCGGCGGGCAAAAGTAGGTTTACAGTTGTGAGTAGGCGAAACACAGAGTTTTTTCTTGTATTATTATTTATTAATTGTTGTGCTATTTATTTGAGCCACTGTAAGCCTACTTTGCCCACCCCTGTATTCCAGGGTAAAGACAGCAGGTGCTCATATACCAGCTGGACCAAGGCTTCCGCAGACACAAACCTTTGCCGGGAGTGACGAAACCGTGGCGGTGAATAAATGTGCTCTCTTCCTTGTTCTTTTCTCAGGCTCGGTGTCTGAGTCAAGAACGCTTTTCTGAATTATGCCTCTTTCTAAGCCCTTGGGTACTCCTGGCATCAGGAAGCCAGCCCTATCTGTGTCTGTCCTTACAATTCTCCTCTGTAAAGATTATGGGACAAATGACCTATAAGCCGAAAAACAAAAACAAGATAAGTCTGAAAATGAGGGGTCCTAGCTGGGTTTGGCCACCTCCTTGTGTTCTTGCCATGTGACTCATTTATGAGGAAAACCTCAAATTACATTAAACTTATGAGTAATTTGATGGGGCGCAACCAAGGAATGAAGAAATCTTGTAACACAGCTATGTTTTCCAGGGCTGAGTGACCCGAACAGCGAGTTAGAACAGCCCTCATGACCGAACTGGCAGGCCCGGGTCCTGGCTGCCTGTCCCTGGCCCCGCAGGGCTCTGAGCAGCAAGGGTGGGCCTCTGTCATTCCAGCCTGGAAAGCAACCCTGCTTAGCCGCGGGACCAGCCAGTGGTTCCCAGAAAAGGACTGCGGTGCCGAAACCCTCCCCATCCCCAGCTGACCTGAAACCAGAGCCCCACACAGGACGTCTCCTCGCATGACAGGAGATCACTGTGGGCTTTGCTGTGTAATGAAGCAGAGCCCTTCCCTCACCGTTTCTGTCCTGCTCAGAGGGTGAAGGGAGGGCAGGCAAGCTAAGAGTGAGGCAGTGATGTCTGGCTGTCCTCCGAGCCAGACGTGAGGAGGCAGGGGGCAAGGGAACAAGAGACAGCAATGCAAAAACCACTGCCATGAAGGCAGCCAGGTTTCAGGCAACTGTGATAAGGCAAGAGCTATCTTTTTTAAAGTGTATTTTATTGATTATGCTAGTACAGTTGTCCCGTTTTTTTTCTCCCCTTCATTCCCCTCTGTCCTGCAACCCTCCACCCTCCAGGATTTCCAACCCCCACCCTTAGTTCATGTCCATGGGTCATACATATAAGTTTAGTTCTACATCTCCTATACTGTTTTTAACCTCCCTTTGTCTGTTTTGTACCTACCATTTATACTTCTTATTCCCTGTACCAAAACAAACTAAGCAAACTAAGCAAACTAGAACAGGAATAGAGTCACAGAAATGGAGATCACCCGGAGGGTTATCAGTCAAGAGCTATGTTAGGCCATTTGTAACCTTTTTTCTTTGGAACCAGAGTAGCCCCACAGAGGCCACCAGCTGGACGAGAAATCTGTGGCCCACGGTTCCACAGTTGCAAGGCAGCCGTGTTGCTTCCGCCACACCCAGAGGTGAGTGTGTGAGGCAGGCAGGTGGTGACGGCCTGTAACAAAGACGAAGGGCAGCTTTCGGCTGCAGGATTTCGATTCAAAGATCTTCAAACTTGTGCACTTTGCTGGAGGGTTCCGTCTCCCCAAGCTCCACGATGCATTACATTCTAAATTCAATGCCCTAGATTGCACTGAACAGACAGGACAAAATCCATTAGGCTTGTTGATTTATAGCTTTTCAGCATTTAGAAGGAGCAGCTTTTAATGGGAAATTGGTTGTACGCCACAGCCCATTTTAGAAATTTGTCTCAGTTTGCCAGGAAGTGATTTATGCCCTGCTTCCATTACGGCCTCTTTTTTGGAAGGAGGGGAAAAATACCAACACAAAGCAAAGCCAACGTCCAATAACTGCGGATCCTGCCGGGCACGCCTGTGGCCCATCTCCGTGGGCGCCACGCTGTCCTGGCTGCGTTTGTTCATCGAACAGTGGTCGCCGAGGTGTCTGCCGCACTCTCAGCCCCAGGGCTCTCGCCGAGTGACTCCACTAGCATCGCACATGTTCCAGAGTGACCGAGAGGGGGCTGTTGGGATGAGCCCAAGGTTAGCTAGAGTTCATTTTTGTCATCCCTGCTCATTAGGCCCTGGAAGCAGCATGTGCTCTGCCTGGCAGGCCTTCCTCGGTCCAGTCTGCGTGCCTGCCTTGCTCTCCTCTCCCCCACCCCAGCCTGGGGAGGTGCGAACACCCCTCTCTTTCCCTCCACAGCTCCCCCACCTCCCTGCTGGTTCTCCCAACAGTCTCCTCACTGCTGCATTGTCATAGTAGTCACTGCCCGGCACGCCCTAAATGGGATGTATCCACACACGGCAGGTGTGTAGTGCCTCCCCAGCCCCTAACGCAGGCCTTGCGCACAGTAGGTCCCATGAAAGTAACTGAGGCTGAGCGGGCCCGTGTTCTGGTGGAGCTGTTGCTCTAGGGACTTGTCATGAGCCTCTCTGAACTCACATCCTATTCCTTGCTTCTCTATGTATTCTGAAAAGACGTCACAGCGTGAAAGGTACAGAGGACTCTGCCCTAAGAAAGAGCGTCTACCCCTAGTAGTTTAGAAGTCCTGAGCTTAAAAAATAGAAGTTAGATTGGTCTGGTATCAGCCATACTAGACGTATGTAGCTAACTGCATTGTTGAATAAGCTTAACTTGGTCTTCAGTGCTAAACAGATGTGGCATTGCTTTATTTTTCTCCCTCATTAAAGTTCTTTAGCGATCCTATTCTGACTCTATATTTCTCTGATGACACAGGGTTATTTGGGGGGAAAAACACAACTCTATTCAATCATGCCAACCCACTTCCATTGCCTCCCACACCTCCCACCAGCAGGGACGAAGCCCTCGCTTCAGAGACGTGGCGTGGAGGAGGGGCATTGTGGGCCCTGTCACCTCCCTCTTCATGTGGCCCCTTCTTCCAAAGTGCTGTGAAGAGGACAAGGAGGCAGAGGAGGTCTCGTCTTCGCTCGGCGGCACCACCCTGTCTTCCCTTAGCTGTCAGTGCCCAGCGGTAGCAGGTGTCTCCTCTGGGAGGTTCTGCAGGGGGTCCTCACCCACAGCCCCTCTGGACCCCCCAGGCCTGCCCCAGGGTACATCCCATGGCCTGCTGCCTCTGGGGCAATGGCAGAAGGACTCAAGGGCAGCTGCCTCCCAGGTGTCCCCCGACCTATGGAAACGCTCGCCTCTTGGGGAACAAGAGCAGTGACCTCTCCATCAACCTGTCCTCCCACCGTTCATTTTGGGTGGGCACAGCCAGAATGGTAATAAAATAAGGTTTTCCAGTCCCCAGGATCAAGGGAAAACCCACCGCCTCCGCCCTTTTCAAAGATCAGGGAAAATTGTCTGGTTCTCTCATAAACAGTATGAGGGTAGCTGTGATGTTCGTGGAAGAGAGCCAAAGTCAGAAACACAGAATAACGGTCAGCCCGAAAGCGCTTACACTTTATTTTGGAACTAAGCCAAGGATTCGAACACAGAAGCCAACACATTTAGAGGCTGAGAGACAAACTTGACTCAGGTTTATCTTTCCCTGAATCAGGCTCAGTCTCTCCTGGGACCGAGTGAAGACAACTCGTTGGAGATAATGTTAGGAAAACAAAGTCACTCTGAGGGAAAAAATACGTATATCATGTGAGGAGCTCAGTGAGGCCAGAACAGCAGGGGGAGAACTGGAGGTGAATTTCAGCTTCCAGCAGGAGTCTGACAGAGTCAACACTGAACTCTCCGGGTTTGGGGATATTCTTGAATAGTCTCGAGTATGTCTGGTCACAAAGATTTACTAATGAGATATTAGTCACAAGGAATCTTGTTCTCCTTCAAAGATAAAGAACGATCCCTTCCAAAACGCTACAAGGGACATGAAGGTGATCTGCCTGCGACATCTGTTGCCCCCTTGATCACCAGGGTTGATTCGCTGGCCTGGCCGGAGAGGCAGGCATCCCCACGCCCCCCTCACCGCGCCACGTGCATCACTCTGGAAGCTGTACACTCCGAGAGCACAACCTTCCCCCAAAGAGGAGGACCATTCTTCCGTCCAAACAAGCTCCCCAGACTCCTCACCCACGAGATCCTGGTGCGCCAGTGCCCAGTGTTGCAGACCTCCGTGGATGGTATCTGGATCCCTCCTCCCCTTTGCTTTCCTGAAGGAATGCAGATTTCCATGCAAGTAGCCTCCTGCCCCTCATGCAGCCCATGGATTTTGAAGGGGGTCAACCCCTAAATCGGGGTGATAGTATGTCAGACCATGAAGTGTGGGTTCAGGCACGGAGAATGGCATTCAGACAATACGGCGTCGGCTCAGCAGTGGCCTGGACCGGGTCTGGGCTGATGGGACACAGCAGAGACTGGCTGGAAGAGACCGTCTCTCCCAGCGGTCATTAAGTCCTGTTGAGGTAGGAGATGGAATAGGAAATCCTGAGACCCTGCAGCTGTCATCAGTCAGCCTTGTGTCACCTGATAGTAATTAGCATTGGGGTTTCCTCCGCGGGTGGGCAGTCAAGGAGGATTGTGGGAAATCGCATGTGTAGAAGCTTAAGTAAAAAACCTGTGAAGCCTGTATCCGGTCGACAGAAGAGAGCCGTTCCCTGGCCAGAGATGGCCCACTCCCACGTCTGGGAGAGCGTCCTGCCCTTAATTTATTTCCCGCTTGCTTTGCTTTACAATATCTGCGTGGCTGGCCCCATTCTTTGTTTGCGACCACCAAGAGCCTGCCCCCGTCTCCATCTGTAGCACTGTGGCTGCTGTGACAACCCTGTCAGCCCAAGCGGAGCCAGGCTGAGGACAACGCCAACCCTCCAGGAGCCAGAGGAGAGAAATGAGGGGAACCAGGCTCGTGAAGACTCCGTGGAGCCAGGTAACCAGTGGTCCCCAAAGCGGCCCTAACTCTGGCCCCTCCGGGGAAGGAGAGCTAGCACCCACCCTCACGGGCCAGCCAGTAGCCTGTCTGGTGTTCTGGAACAGTGGTTAATGACATTCTAGTGAGAGTGGTCGTATGATTCACTGTCCAAACACAGCCACTTTTGAGAGTGCAAAGGGCACTGTTAGTAATCTGATCGTGCCAGGACCACAGATAGCAGCTGGGACTGTTTCAGGCCAACGGGAATGCTGGGTCACACTAACTTTACTGCTAGAAACCGAAGCAGTACCCTGATTCAACACCTTAAATTTGAAGAAAATATAGAGTCAGAGTTACTCACAGAGGTAAAGTACTAACCTGATCCAGGTCCTTCTCGAATCCCTTCTCCAAACTGCAGACATGATCTTTTTAAAACCTAGGTTTGCTCATACCCTCCCCTGCTTACAACACTATAATTGTCCCTGTTCTCTTGGGATAAAGCTTACGAGCATTTGTTTGTGGGGCCTCGAGCCTCTCCAGCCTCCGAAGGGGCTTGGAGAGCCCCTCGGACTCCCCCGCGCTGGGTCTCCCCCCATGCAAGTCAGCTGGTCACTCCTCTGGGCTCCCCCCACCCGGGGCCACGTTGGCGGGCTCCTTTGTTGCAGAACCTGGCAGGCCTGTTGTTGCCCTGACTGGTGCTTCTCTTGGCTGTTCAGTGTGGTTACAAGTGAACAGGGATGTGTCTGGTTTTGTTCTTTGTGGTATGGGCCCCTTGCACAGTACCTGGCCACACAGAGACACTCAGGACACATGTGTTGTTGAATAAACCAGGCCTAGCAGAGAATGCAAAAACTAAGGCAGTGGCAGAGGTCCAGACAGAGCCGGCTTCAGAGCTCAAAGTGGCACCCGCCCCAAGGACAGTGTGTCTCTCCCTCATTACGCCTTTGACTCCTGGCACTGAGGTTTGCAGCCCATCCCATGCAGCCAGCGTCTTGAGCACTCACAGGCTCACCTGAGAGGGGGAGGGGAGACAGGATGCTGGCAGGTGCTTTGAAACCGCCCAGTCTGATGCAGGTGCTTAAGGCGCAAGAGGTGAAGTGCTGTGATGTTTCCTTCCTAACCCCTAAGCTGCGAAGGAGTGCTTTTCTCTTATGCTCTCGCTCATCCGAAGGCCAGAGCTGCTTCTCCAATAACTGCCTTCTCTTTCCGGCTGGCACAGTGAAGGTGGAAATACCTCTCCCATTATCTCGGTCTGATAAGGAGCGAGTCCTTTGGCGGTGCCGCCGTAAGTGTCCTAGACAAGGGATGAAAGGAAAGTCCTTGCGAACCCAGCGTACTCTGTGGTCACACCGATCTTAGATCTGCATTCTAGGGATGACAGGGCTGCATGCCCTCTGTCCTTTCTTTGCTGCATCCTCACTTTTCTCTCCCTGGGCCCAACACCAAGGACCCCTGCCAGCTACCCCTGCAGCCAGGAGTACTCCCTTCTGCAGCGGTGTCAGTGAAGGGTTTCTGTCTGCCTTCAGTGGCCTTGTGAGGCTGGCAGTGGGGGGGAGTGAACAGAAGCTCAGAGAAGGCACAGGACTGTGGTCGCCCTGCAAGTAGACACCGATGCACCCTCAAATTCTCCTTGTTGCTTCCTTAAATTTTGTTTTCTATGTTTTACAAAATCACTGCAAAGACATGGTGGAAGGTGCTACCCAAGGCCCCCCCTATGAGGATCCATTTGTTTAATCCTTCATAAAATTCAGTGCCTGGAAAATATTCTCTCTAGAAGGTTCTCTCTAATCTGGCAACATGGACTGTACAGCCGGCACAGCCCCCTTTATGTCCCGCATTAGAGACTTGTAGAAGGAGCACTAAATTTAGCCACCTCACCCTTAGCCCCTGGCTTCTGAGCTCCTTCTTATCTCCGTGTTCACTGCTCCACTTCATACATGCTTTCATATTTGAAGCCAACTTAAAACCCTTTTTTAAGTAGACAGGGCATAAGTGAAAACATTCTTTTTTCTAATATTAAAAGGTTCTTTAATCTTATGAAACCACATACTCTTAAAAGAGTAGAATCACATTTTTTTTTAAATCCCTGAGAGAGCTAAATTGTCACTGTTAACTGTTACCTTCAAGCCTGTCGTGCAGCCAACCCCGTTTTCTGTCATTTGCTTTCCTCAGACTCTGCGTTTGCCCCTCCTGGGCCAGATGTATCATCTGGACTCGGCCCTGGCACCCAGACGCCAACCCCCCAGAGGCTGCCCAGAGCCTGCCAGGCATCTCCTGTCTGGCGTGAATGGATATTTTATAGGAAACCTCTGGATACCCTCCAAGAACTGAGCTCCAGGGCTCAAAATCAAAGGACAATGGAAATTTAGCTCTTGAGACAACCTAATAGCAAGGATATCTATAGCCTTGTGAAGCTGCAAACCATGTCAGGGACAAGTGTCCAGTTTGACATCCTCCCTTGGGACAGGGTCAGTCAGTCCCCACGCTTGCTGAGGACAGCCCAGCGAGTGAGGCCTGAATCCTCTTGTGCTGGTGGTGGGAGATGCCGCAGTCACTACATCCCATCCATTCTCAACAGCGCAACCTTGAATTGTTTAAGCAGTGATGGGATAATTGGGCCACAGGGGCCAAAGAAGAGGGCACACGTCCCGTTAGAGTTTGTTGTAACCAAAGTGCAAATCGATGGCGTGGCCCTGTGATGTGCAGTCACCATCTAGTTTCTCGTCCTACTGAATTGTAAGCTTCCTGAAGTCAAGATTCACCATCTTACCATCCACAGTAACGTGCACGGCCCCTTGCGAAGAGTACGCGTTCATACGTGTTTGCAAAAAACTACTCCCAGTGATCCGCGCAAATAGTCCTCTGTCTTCATAGATTACTGTGACTCATGTTGCTTTTCCACAGTAAAACCGAGTTGTTGGTTCATGTCCCCTCCCCCCATTTCTATATCTCTAAGTGGCCCCATTGTTGATAGATTTCCCGATGCTGATTCTGCACAGCCGTTGACACAAGTGCACGCTGACTCGGTAAGCAGTAAGCCTCTCGGACATACATCCAAGTATTTCAAGTTCCAGGCCATCTCATAGCTCCCCTGGCAAGGCCCTGAGCTGACCCTCCCTAGATTTCACACACACCCACCCCTTGTTCAGCACAACCACCAGAAGCACAGGCTCTGGAGCTGGATGGCCCGGGATAACGCCTTTCGCCTTCACTTACTAGCTTTGTGATCCTGGGCCAGTTATTGAACCTACTTGTCACTGTTTCCTTGTCTGTAAAATGCAGATAAACATAGTATTTAGCTATGGCAGGTTGCAAGAATGGACATAAAGTCTGCTTGCTGCATCTGCCTCCTTCGGCAGTGCTCTCCCACAGGGACTCGGGGCCCGGACACGGACCTTGCTTTGGCCAATAGGATGACAGAAACAGGAAGCAGGCAGAGACTTGAAAAGCACTTTCTTTTTATTTTTATTTTAAAGGATTTTATTTATTTTTAGAGAGAGGGGAAGGGAGGGAGAAGGAGAGGGAGAGAAACACCAGTGTGTGAGATATATCGATCAGTTGCCTCTCCTATGCCCACGGAGGGGACCTGGCCTGTGACTCTGACTGGGAATCGAACCTACGACTCTTTGGTTCGCAGGCCAGCACTCAATCCACTGAGCCACACCAGCCAGGACTGGAAAGTGCTATCTGACTGAGGCTTGACCTCGTGCTGCAGTGGCACTCTGAGGCTACTGCAGCACGAACTAGGCCCGGCTAGTCCGCTGGAGGAGAGACCGCACACCAGTCGTCAAAAGCCACTCCATCAGGACTTGCATAAGCCAGCCGACCTGCCGGCCGACCACGGACGAGCCCAGCCAGGATCAGCCAGGATCAGCCAGGCCTAGCTCAGACCACACAAACTACCCGGTGTGACTTAAACAGATGGTGGTTTTTATATGACATTGGGTTTTGGATCATGTGGCGAGTTAAAATATGGCCTCAAAAGTTTTTGACTCCCCTCCATGGAGAGGTGGGGTCTATATCCCTCGAACCTGAGTAGGCTTTTGACCTATTGCAACTAAATAGAGGGCATCCAAAGTGCCGCCGTGTGATTTCCAAGCCTAGCCCACGAAAGGCCAGGTAGCTTGTCCTTTCTCCTCTTGCGATGCTTGCGATGGAGACCCTTCCTCTGGGAACTCCAACAGCCACGCTATGAGAAGCCATGTGGAAGTGCTCCAGTCAGCGCTCCCAGCTGAGCCCAGACTGAAGGTCATCCCAGCTCAGACGTAAGACACGAGCGAGTGAGGAAAGGTCTAGCTGATTCCAGCCCCCGGCCATCCCAGTTTTCCCAGCTCGGGTCCCAGACATGGTGGATCGGAGGCAAGCCAGCCTTATGCTCTGTCACAGGGTTTCCATTCCTGTGCTCTTTATTGTTGTGTAGATTCCTATCTCTTTGTGTGTGTGTGTCTGAAGAATTTTCTTTGACATAGTGCAGGTCTGCTGGTGATGAATTCTTTCATTTTTTTTATAAAAGATGTTATTTATTTAGTTTTAGAGAGAAGGCAAGAAATTGATCCATTGCCTTTTGTATACACCCCCACCAGGGACCGAACCTGCAACCTAGGCATGTACCCTGACCGGGAATCGAAACCTTTTGATTTATGCGATGGCTCTCCAATCACCTGAGCCACACTGGCCAGGGCCTGCCTTCATTTTTTAAAGATATTTCAGTGGGTATAGGATTCCTGGTTGACGGTTTTTTTCTGTGAGTACCTTAGATGTTTTGCAACTAACTTCTCATTTGCATCATTTCTGATCAGAAGGCTGCTGTTGCCTTTGTCTGTCTCTTCAAAATGTGTCTTCTCTGCGTCTGGCTTCCTTCAGGGCTTTCTCTGGATCACAGGCTTTGAGCAAGTTGGCTAAGACATGTCTTGTTTTCTTCATGCTATCTGTGCTTGAAGTTTGTTGACCTTTTTGGGTCTATGGACTGATAATTTTACAAAAAAGTTGGAAATCTGTCAACCATTGTTTCTTAAAGCATTTTTTTCTGCCCTACTCTCTCTCCTCCCGTTCATGGATACCAGTGACCACAGACTGAGCTGAGTGCAGCTGTCCCGCAGCTCACTGGGGATCTGTTCGTTTTTAAATTCTTTTTTTTTCTCTGTGTTTTTTCTTTTAGGTAGTTTCTACTGTTATTTTGAAGTTCACTCATTTTTTTGGCAATCTACTCTGGCTATTAATCCCATCCAATGTATGTTTCATCTCAGACCATGGAGCTTTCCTCTCTGAAGGTTTAATTGGGGTCCTTCTTATACATTCCCTGTCTCTCCTTAATTTTTTAAACATACAGGTGTAGTACTTGTTTTAACATCCTTGTCTAATTCTAACATCTGTATCAGTTCTGGGTTCATTATGATTCATTTTCTTCTTGTTATGAAGAGTACATTTATGCTTCTTTACATGCCTGGCAATTTTTTATTGGATGTCAAACATTATGAGTTTTATCTTGTTAAATACTAGATATTTTTGTATTACTATAAAGATTCTTGAATTATTTTTAGACAAACCACTTGGAAAAAATTTGTCTTTCCATCTTACGATTTCCCAGGTGGACCAGAGTCATGTTTAACCTAGGGTTCGCTATTCTCCAATATTGAGGCAAAGCCCTGCTGAGCACTCTGCCCAATGCCCAGTGAAGCCTGAGGTTCCTTGTCTGGCTTATGGAAACTGGGGCTATTCTGTGTGGTGTCTTACTATTCAACTAAAATATTAAAAATAACACAGGCATTAAATAAAATTCAGAACTATCGTAAGGTGGCTATCACTAGGAAGTATACATATATTTGGTGAAATGTCATTTACCAGCTAACACTAGAGTTCCACCCAGAAGAAGAATCACCCTTGTTCTCAGAAAGGCCTGGATCACTCTAGGCGGCAGGTGAGGCTGCCATGTTCCGTCCGGAAGAAGACAGGAGGAGAAGGAGCAAACTGCTCTGCACAGGCGCGCAGGGGGAGTTTGGGTGAAAGTGGAGAGGAGTGAACCGAGCAAGCGGGGGAGGCCAGGGAAGGGAGAGAGGAGACAGGAGTGCCTGGGGACGGGAGGGACACGGCATCAGGCACCCTTGAAGAAATAGATGGAATGCCAAGGCTGGATATCCGCTACTCACTCTTCAATTCAGTTCCGTTGTAACTGCCGGTTCAGATTCAGATGCTGTTACGTAAACCTCTCCGTGGCCTCAGACTGTCAGTAAACGTCAGTGACGTGCATAGCCCTCCTTGGCCAATGGCACTTCAGAAAATGAAGTTACCAAAGTTGTGACCCGTTAGGGCAGTGAGTCAGGATGCAGAGATGTTCCATAAACTGAGATGATTGTTATAGAATCAGGATTTCGAACCTAGAAGAGACCGAAGGAAATGTGCAGTACCTGCTGGTACCTGTGGGACGGGGTACAGGTCACTTCTGCTCAAAACCTAAAGTACAGGGTGGCATGTAGGTGACACATAATTAACTCAAATTAATGACGTCTGCAGTGCGTGGTAAGAGTTCTGAGGGGGGGCGTCTGTCAACAGGACATGGTTTAGCGGCCTCACCTGTACCTGGAGTGGAGTTCTGCCTCTGCCTTTGCACCTGCCCGTGGAATGATTGTTTTAGGGCGTTTGCAGTCTATGATTCTCGATGGTATCTGTTCGCCGCAGTAAATATGACACCACAGTGTGGCCCAGAAGCAACATCGCCTTTCCCTCCTCAAGGTTAGACTGTACCTGTGATTTCTTGTTCGACTTCCAGAGTCATGGACTTGCTGAAATTGGCTTAGAGTGTGTGTTGCTATTTACAGCGGGCAGAATGGTTTGTTCTAAAAGGGACCCCGTTGCTCCCCCAGAGCCTCTCACTGTTCTCAGCGAGGCACAGCTCACACTGGGCTTCCAGCAGATTTCAACGCCCCTCCTGCCTGTTGATCGGTGATCCTGGGAGCACATTTTCAACTGTGCCCTGGGTTATTTTTCCTGTGGAAAGGCTCAGACACCTCCTGCTATGGAAGGAATCCATCTCAGGAGCCACCCAACAGACTTCCTGTCTCATCTCATTGACAAGAATTGGGTCCTTTGCCCGTGGCTGAGTCACTGGTGCAGAATGGAATTCCCAGTATCATTAAGCTAATTAGGAATCACATTCCTGGGGTTGGAGTGGGGCATCCCTCCCTGAAGCACAGTCACCCAACACTGGGAGAGTGAGTTCCCAGGAGTACCTGCTATGCTTTGCTTGAATCATCAGTGTTTCCAACAGCATGGGTGCCCGGGGTCAGGGAGGGCCCCTGATACAGCAGGGAGTGTGGACTCTGAGGAGATACCAGTTCCCACAAGTCAAAGAATAAACACAGCGATTGCTGGAGAGGAGGTCACAACTGCCACCAGCCTCCCACAAAGTTAGGGCCCCTGCCAGGGACTCTCTCACACCCACTCATGCCGTCTCAGTCACCACAAACGTCACAGGCCGCATGGGTAGCCTGACAGTCCCTGGGGCCTCTACGGGAAGGTGGGGGGCAAGTCAGGAAGGGCACAGGCTCTGGAATTTTCT
Organism: Macrotus californicus; assembly: GCA_007922815.1. Taxonomy (NCBI): domain Eukaryota; kingdom Metazoa; phylum Chordata; class Mammalia; order Chiroptera; family Phyllostomidae; genus Macrotus; species Macrotus californicus. The sequence continues at coordinate 92,821 of VMDR010000396.1, read as the reverse complement.
GGGCCTGAGTGTGAGTCCTGGCTTTACCACTTACTAGCTTTGTGACCTCAGAAATGTTATTGACTGTCTGGAAGCTTCCATCAAAAAATGGAGAAAATAATACCTACTTTATAAGACTATCGTCAAGATTTTTATTCTCATCAGGTAAAATCTCTAACACATACTCGGTACTCATTTGATCTAGGACTCTTGAACTTCAGGTGTTCCTAAGAATCACCTGAGAGCCCAGCGAAGCATGCACTTTCCTGGGCCTCACACCCCAGGCATCCTGACCAATGCCTCCAAGCCCAGGCACCTGCATTTTCAACAGCTGCCCCTGGTGATTCTGACGTCGATGACTTGCTGGCCCACACTGAGAAACACCGAGCTAAAGCAGCGCTGGTGCTCATGGCATGCTTACTGTGATGTGATGCACTAGGTAGATTTTGAGTGTGATGACTATCTCACGCAACAAGCAAATTCATCATCATTTTAATTATCTATCTATAATTAGCTGCACTCCATTAAAAATAATTAAATCTGCAGTTTTTGAGGCATGCCATGGTCCCATTGGTAAATGCTGCATAATTCCTGGGATATTCTCCTTGTATAAATCAACCAAGCACTAGGACCTAAAGTGGGAAGCCCCTCCCCAGGGAAGGAAGGCAGCTACCTCTACCTTTGCAGCCACAATAAGGGTCTTACTAAGATGACCAAGCACCACATTCCTAGCAGACAACCTGCGGCCTGGCTTAGTGAAGAGCGGGGCCCCACCTGGCTTTATCATTCCGTCTGTCCAGGTGATGTTCTGCCCCAGGAAAGGTCAAATGCCCAGAAGAACAAAGATCTCTGGTCCTGCCCCCTCCCGCACTGCCATGGCTTCGGCTCTGCTCGCGGTCTCGGGGGGATGTAACACTGCTTATTTCCGATGTCCAGTCCTGGGCTTCCAGTGATGACAGCAGTCTACCCTGAAATCCCTGTTACTGCCCAGTGTTGCCAAACTAGAATAGAAAACAGTCTGCAGAAGCCGTGACTTGGAACAAAAGAGCGGGGAAGAGAAAAGGCGGTCCAGCCAGCATCTGAGAGCTTAGAAGGAACTTTAAGGACAGTGCAAATGATGATACTTGGTGGGGGATGGGTGTTTTGGGGAGCAAGTTCTAATGGATCGGCGGAAGTACAAGAAGGAAAGGGCTGAGGACAAAGCCACATTCGACCATGTTATGAACAGCACTGGGCTCATCCTGCGTGAGACCTGGCAGCAGTCAGATTCATGAAGAAATGTGGTCCAGATGAACGCCATCAGCTGCTCTTTCCCGAAAGGGTGAACCAAGGTCGAGTAGAAATGAAATGAGATGGGATGGGAGAGGCTCTGGTTAAAATCCAGTGGCTCCGAAGTCTGGCCTGGTGTCACAATCACTTGGAAGGCTGCTTAAAAACGCTGTCCTACGTACCTTCCGGCCTCCCTCCCCAGCAGTTTGATGATTTGGTACATTTGGAGCCACTGGCTCAGTGGTTGACAGAGGTTCCTGGCTGATGGCCTTTGGGGGGCAACAGCATTTCTCCTGTAGATTTTTCTGAGTTGTTAATGCATTGTTCCGTAATTCGTTAATCAAATAGGTGATCAGCCCTCCCAGCCAGCACCACCATAAGGGCTCTGTTAGCCCTTTATCACAACAAACTACTGAACGGCACACACGTCCCACTTTAGATAGAGTTTTATCATATGGCTTTGACATTTTTTGTCACGTGCTGGAGATCATCCAGATACTAAGGAATTTTTGCAAAGTAAAACATATATGTAATTCACAACTAATTTTCTTACGTAATGAAATTTTCATAAACACTAAATTTAACAACTAAAGGAATGGACCTAATATTTTTCAGCCATTTAGTTAAATTCTTATTAATTTTGACTTTGAATCTTTATTGGTATAATTTGGATTTAATTATCTGTCCCAGTCTCCATCACTCTGTAGGTGGTGTTGAATGGACCAACACGCTGTTACACACACACACACACACACACACACCCTCTGGGAGGTAAATATTACTTTAGAGATGAGATAAACTGCCAGCCACATAAAGTGATTTCTCTGCAATCACTAAGAGGCAGACCAGGACAAAAAGCTAAGCCCTCTCATTCCAAGTGCCATACTCTTTCCATTGGAACAGAGAATGTGCTAGATGGCTTCTGAGCGCACGCACCTCCTTAAATCGCTCCCGTTTCCTACGTTGTACAAGGCTCATAGGACTTGGCGTCCAAGGCCTGAGGCCTGGGCAGAAGGTAGGCGTGAAACTGGAGAAATGTCAACGACTCAGTGAAGACGAGGACAGATGAACTCGGAGCTCACTGGTCGTGTGTTACAGTCAATATCTACTGGTTCGTTATATTTCCAAGGCATGCCATGCATTGTTCGCAATAGGAATTGATTTTGCTAGATCCACAACCAAAGCTATGCCCAACTGAAAGTTTCTTAAAAATGGAAAAGCTACCACCTAACGAAGACATGCAACAAAGTAAAATGGAAAACAAGGAAGAAGGAAACACAATTTCAGAGCTGCACTCCGCCCTTCTCGGGTAGGGACGGGCTGCAGATCGCAGGGACGTGGATGGGGACAGTGTCAGAGTACAAGGACGAGGTGGTCAGATTCTCCATGAGGGGGCCCAGGAGGCTCCAGACTCGTCTGGAGCTGGGTCTTCATGGGTGAGTGCCCCCCACCCCAGGCAGGGGGCAGTGTGAGTTCTGGGTAAGTGACCTACCCGTGTCGCAAGACACAGCCCTGTCGCAATGTCCAGTGGACGGTGGGTTATCGGGGCTGGGATCGGCCCTCCAGGGCCATAGACTTTGTGGTTTGTTTCCTGGCTGGTGTCACAGAGAAAGCAGAACAGAGCGTGTCCCCGTAGAATATATTTCCATCTCATCGTAGGAGTGTGGGGTATGAAGTCCCAGCTGAGCTCCGTGGAGAAGTCTGACGGACGGGACACGCGTTAAGCACGCCCCTCTTTGAAACACCTTTGGCAATTCCCTCAGGGGCCCCCTGCCACCACCCCAGGTCACCCATCCCATAGTAAGGAGAAGGAACCTCACTCAGCGCAAGCCTGCGAAGGAGAATTGCGTCACCAGTTTGCTGCAAGAGTCTTACCCACCAAGGACAAACCCACCAACCTTTGAAAAGGTCTGAGGGAGACCCAGGGCCACCTGAGGCTTGGGGACCAAAGATTTCACTTCAATCCTGTGAGTTCCAGCTCAGACTTCTAACAAACCTGATTTCAAAAGGAGACTGAAAATGGTGGCCCCAGACGGTTCTGTTCTGGGTGAAGGGGATGCCAGATGGAGATGTCAGAGCACTGACAGCCCTGTGCAGGCATGGGGCAGGGTGCGGGGGAGGGGTCTTCGGCAGAGGTGGCAGTTACGTGGGTGGGAACGTGTGGGCTGCCTGGGGGGGTGGGGGAGGGGTAGATGCATCAACATGTCCAACTCCAACCCTGCACCTCAGTAAGGAGAGGGCGGCAGTAGGGACCCTCATCCCAGGACATGCCAGAGCCAATAGGAAGAGGACAGGAGAAGGCATTTTTTAAAGTCAGAGAAGTTCAAGTTTCAAAGGAGATCCGTTTCTTATCCTCAATGTCTGTTCTCCTTTCTTCCATCAGAATTAAATTTTTAACAAGGCACCTCGCCGGCCGGAATAACGACTGCATTTCCCTGCTTCTGTTGCAGCTAAACGTTGCTTTATGATGGCGTTCTGGCCAATGGGATTGACATGACTGCAGTGGCTTAGCGACTGGCAGTATATGTGACTCTTGCACAGTCACAAACATATACAGAAGTCCATCATCCGTATATTTTTACAGTAAAGGATTGGGAACAACCTACACGTAGGCATCATGAAGGGACCGGATAAACCAATTATGAGGCGTCCATACAAAATAGAGTCCAAAGCAATTAGTAGATTAGTAAAGACAATAATCAGCAGAAAGGTCATTTCTTTTCTCCTTCTCCCAGGATTCACTCAAACGCAATCACCTCCCCATGGACCACTCTGGACACCCTAATTCCTCAGACCTCCCATGCCCAGGAGATGCATGGCACTTCCAGGGGTGCATGTCCCCACCCACCACTTAGGACCAAGAAGGGCCTCAAAATCTTCCCACCTCAGCATCTTGTTTGCTAACCCCTCACTAGGATCTCATGGGGTAACTTTTCTGGCTCCATCCAGACTCTGTCTTCCTCTCCAACTCAGGGAAGAAAAGGGCCTGTGCAATAAGCAAAAATAAGCTGGTAGAAAGTGATTGAGTCCTGAGTCCAGCAGAGCTAAGTTCAAAGCTCACTTTCACTATTTACTGAGTATGTGATTTGGACCAGTTTCAAACTTCTCGGAGCCTTTGCCCCTTTCATCTACAAAGTGCAAACAAATTACCTTTTTGCTAGGCTCTTGTGAGAAGTAAAATCCAATGTGTCAACAGCCTGGTATACAGTAGGTGCTCACTTAATAGCAATGATCACAGCCGCAGCCAGGTGTCAGTGAAGGCTGCGTGCAGCACGCAAGTAAATAAGTCATTTTGGGACAACCTGAAAGTCCAGGCCTGGGTTTCTATAGCAACGTTTCTTCCTTCTCCAAACCTAACAAACTCCTTCTCAGGCGCAGAAGACTTTCCCACGTGTTAAATGATGATGTTGTGGTTCCCTGCGTGATTTGTTGATCCAAGAGGCAAGGACTTGATCCTTCCCAGCCGCTGTTTGATTTTAACTCAGGAAAAGTTGACTCGGAAGCCTGGCTTCTCCGTTCTGCCTGGAGTGATGTCAGCCTTAGGTTCCCCTGCCCGAGCCGAGGAAGGGTGAATCGCTGACAGGCTTTTCTCCTTTGAGTGACTCCAAGAACAAGAAAATGGAAAATGTACTCACGAGGGGGAAGTGGGAAGTGTAAGCAAATGCATGACAAGGTGCATCCCGTGGTGAGATGCCTGTCCTGGGTGGGGACTCAAGGAAGCTCTTTAAATTGGGAGCATCTCTGGCCCAGCCAGTGCCTCAGATACTACTACCTTGATCCAAAACTGCTCTTTCTTTCTTTTTCCAACTACACTTTGAGAGCATGAAAGCAAATAAATGCGGGGGAGATTTCTCAATCTTGTTGCTTGAGTACAATTTACATAAATACGTTATTCCTCATCGAATGCACTGGCCCTGGCACTCTTGTTCTCCTGCGTGGAGGAGCACAAAAGGACACATGCAGAATCCAAAACAGGGCTCAGTAAAAATGCACCGAATGTGGGAATTAATAAATGGCACCCTACAGGTAGAACCCCGGGAATCCAATGTATCAGGAGTTAGTTTTTAATTTATAATTGTCAATGTTTTTTACATAATCATTCTGTGAAACCCTGAAACGTGTAAGGAGAATTATGCCTAACAGTTAAAGTATTCTAAGGTTGAATTTGTATATATTTATGACACAGTTGTTTCTCTTTAAAAGGAATCAGTAAAACTACAAATATACAAAAAGAGGTCATTGTGGTCGCCGCTGGGCATGATGCGGGGAACAGTCATGCTCCTGAGCTTCTGTCCCCAGGCGCGATGCTTAACCTGGCCCTTAATACTGAGTGTCAAGGGGCCGTGTGTCTGCCCACTGGGGTAATGTTTGCAGGAAGTTTCTCTTCCTGCCAAGTGGAGAGCAGCCACACAGCCCCCACCCCAGGCCTCGGGCGCGCTCCGGCTCCGAGTGAAGAAGAGGCTTGTGGCAGAGGGAGGTGCCTCCGGGGGCAGCTGCAGATTTTCGGAGGGAACCGAAGACTCACTGGTGATTAGATTAATAAATGCTTCTGTCATTTGAAATATGAACTCAAAAATATATTCTCCAAAACACAGGAGAAAGATGGCCTACAAGAAAGTATATCCCAGCACAGAACAAAAGAGGGTCAGAGGGAATTGGACAAAACATGTGCATATGTGTGTGTACGTGCATATATATGCATGTGTATACATGCATGTATATACATGCGTGTGCACACACAAACACAAACACATTTTTGCCAAACCAAACCAGTCCACTTCTTAGCCAAATCTAACCAAATAATGTCAGGCTGCAGTCGTTCACGTTTTAGAAAGTGGTGGACGAAGTGCGATTCACATAAGGCTTGGGCAGGATTCAGTGCTCAGCGCCCCTGACTTTGGGGGCAGATGGGTTGTTCCACCTCCACTCCCATCATCTGGTGCCCACGTACAAGAGCAAACACATAACGAAAAGTTTCTATCCCATTCGCTCCAGCAACAACCGTTTGAACTGTTCACTTCGGGCAAAGTTCAATGCTGCCTCACACTTGGCTGCTCTTCAGATGGCAAGGCTGCTCCCCACTGTTCTCAGGTGGCCCCTCGTCACCCTGTGCTTTCCAGGATCGCTCAGGATAGGCTTTGATCACTTGGAACTTGACACGAATGATTAAAATGGTTAATTTCTCACAAAACACGCTGACGGAAAACAGGAACCCTCTGAATTAGGGTAAATGAAGGAAACATTTGTAATAACAGATACCATGCATTGAGCTCCTGTTACGTACTAGGCACTGCGTGAGGTTATCAACGGAACCCACCATCCAGAGTCCTCACTGGAACCCTTAGTGCTGCACACCCCTCGTCTCAGAGAGGGTCACTCACCCGCCCCCGGTCGCACAGCTGGGAGGGGCAAAGCCGGGATTTTAACCCAGACCGCCTGAATCTAGGACTGAAACTCTAAACATAAGGAACCAAAGGAGAGCTTTGCTCTATATTGAAGTGACTTATTTCAACAAAACAACATCATCCATCATATTAAATTAATGTCATTAGTCCAGTTTCTATTGGTTTTTGCCGTTTTGTGTTTATCTAATTTGTAAATTTATCTTGGTTTTATAATTCTATTAGGTCTATCAGTATAAGGTTCGCTACCGAGTTTTAGTCTATTCATATTTAGTAACATAAAAAATAATATAGGTTGACATTGGATATCAGTAGTTTTTCCTTTAAAATAAAGGTCGCCCTGTGGCTCAGTGAATTGAGTGCCAGCCTACAAACCAAAAGGTCGCCAGTTCGATTCCCAGTCAGGGCACAGGCCTGGGTTATGGGTCAGGTCCCCAGTTGGAGGCGTGTGAAAGGCAATGACACATTGGTGTTTCTCTCCCTCTCTTTCTCCCTCCCTCTCTTTCTCCCTCCCTTCCCCTATCTCTAAAAACAAATAAACAAAATCTTTTAAAAAAGGGTCCACCCTTTACTTCTGTTTTACAAACACCGATGTAAAAATGCGAACACCTCTAATTCATCATAGCCTTGTCTTTCGTTCAGTGTAAAACACTGATGATTAGAGAACATTCAACCGACAGCTGATCATTCCGATTTTTCATTTCTGTTTTCACAAAGCCTTCTCTCCCGAGAGTTCAAGGAGCAGTGTGGAAAATTTTCCACAAATTAAGATGTTCCGTTATGTTATCAACATCCTAAGAGTTGGGAGGAGCTATGAAAATCACATTAACAATGGTCTGGCACTCTGTGGTGCTTTTCCTCTCAATATTGCAAAACGCTTTTAGATACATTATCACATTTATCTTTTCATACCCTGAGGAAGTAGGCAGTGGGAAGTCTCTTTGTCACAACCTCACAAATAGAGAGTCCACGGTACAGGCAGGTTAAATAGGACTCACAAGAGAGTTCACGTCAAGCGGTGAATTGATATACTCAATCACTTTTAGAGTCTAATTAGATTTCACATCTCCAGGGAGCTCATGTATTGATGCTGAGCAACCATCGGGTGATGAGATCTCTGTCCTGCGAATGTCTGCTGTTCCCATGATTCCTAGGGCAGAGAGTTCAGGGTCAGGGACAAGGGTGTGGCCGGAGTCCCATTTGGCCCTGAGCTCTGTCACTTACTAGCTTTGAGAACTTGGGGAAAACCACAACTTTTGTGGGTCTTGGTTTTCTCATTTATCAAACAGGAATAATGAGAGTCCCTACCTCATAGAGTCAATTTGATAATTAAATAAGATAGTTAAATACCATCTTTAACTATCTTATTTAAATAACTTATTTGATAGTTAAATAAGATAAGATACCAAGGCTTAGCTTGGGTCCCATGCTGGAGCCCTGATGAGGAAAAGGGGGGATTAGCATCAGCACTGGCAATTGTGCTAACCCCGCATCTCTGTTCTTGAGTTGTGCTGATGAGCTTCAGGCCTGGAGGCCCCACCCCCAAAGCTTAGAAAAACTCCTGCTGAGACGGAGGGCGGAGAAACCACCAGCGGTTGGGGGGAACAGCGGCCTGTGCAGAGAGACCACAGCCCATTGTGCACTGAGGTTTAGGGTGCTTTCGGTCTGAACTCACGATGGTCTAAACGAGGGGGCTCAATCTCTCATAAAACAAGAAATTCGGAGGTACCGTCCTCTCAGAGTTGATTAACTCAATGCCTCAGAATCCTCAAGGATCCAAGTAATTTACATTTCTGCAGTCCACTATGCTCGGTAGGTCAGATTCGCCCCCAGCTCATTCCCTTCTTCTTCACGTGGTGGTTGCCTCTAACAAACAGCTGTTGCAGAGTCCAGAAAAGGGGGCGGGGCCGTCTCTTTCTATTTCAAGAATCAGAGAAACCTGCCCCAGAAGCTTTCAGAGTTCCCCACATGTCTATTGGCTAGCACTGGTGGTATATTCCCTCTAAACCAGTCCCTGGGGCCAGAGTCGTTGAGATTCTGCCTCTAGGGCTGGAACTGGAAAACAGGATGGAGACCTGAACTCCATCAGGGCTCGGTTAGCAAGGAGGAAGCCGGACTGGCTGCTGGGTGGGCTCCGAACTGTGTCTGCATTCATCAGGTGTCCACCATGAGTCAAGACACAAAGTGCTTTCTTGAAACTGGGTCTACATGTACATAACCTTGTGCAAAATGGGCAGGCGAGTCCGTCGTAAAAGTAGACATCAACCCGTCATACTCTGCTCTGCACCTCTGGGGTTCTGTGACAAAATTTCCAAATAAGAGCTTTCCCTCATAACTGTGCAGCTATCAGAACCTCGAAGCACCAAATGCTGTCATCAGATAAGAGTGCAGGGAGGAAGGGGGCTAGGCAGCCATCCAAGAAGGCAGATGCACTTCAAAGGACACGTATTAAATGCGTGTCCCTCGATAGATTAGAACCCAAGACCACAGAACTAAAAGGGCCCAGAAACAGGATGGACGGGATTCCTCCCCCATCTCCCAACCATGCTCTCACCGTGCCTCACTTTTGCCTAACATTAACTTTCTCCTCTGGTCGGACTGTTCACCAGTTACAACCTCTGAGAAACTATTTTGGGAGGTTAAGGTTTTCCAGAAAGGGCAACAATCCCAGAAAGAGAGACATTGCCCTGCGCCTGCTCTGCTGAACCACAGAGGCCCCGCTGGCCCCCCACACAGACGGGTCCTGGAGAAAACCAGCTCGAATTGCCCTGCGTCTGGTGGCTGCCCTTCAGAAAGAAAGGTCAAAGGATTCAGTTCTCTTGTAATGCTCTTCTGATCCCAAATCAAAGGACTTTAATTTTGGCTAAAGAGCAAATTGCTGCGAGTTGAAGTTATTTGGGCAATGTCATTATTACCCAGAGGCTGTCCAGAGGCCCAGAAAGGACCTACCTGCCACCACAGAGAGTCACGGAGGGACCAAGAAGCATCCCTTCTCCGGCAGGTGGACGGGAAAGCTCCTGGAATGGAAGGCGTTCCCCACAAGACAACAACAGATGTGTCCTGCATTCAGATTCGGAGCACAAATGTATTTGCGTTTCTTTTTCGCTTTCATTTAATCACCAAGGACCTCTGATCTGTCTAACAGCAGAGAACACCTGGTCTGGCTGTCAAAGGTTCTAGATACAGTATCCAAAATGACGGTCAACTCCCCAATATCCATTCTACACCAAAAGAATTATCCAAAGCACTCGGAGAGGTAACCCATTCCCCCTACCACCACTTCTGCCAGTGGATAGTTTAGCCATACAGCTGAAATAGATGAGCAACCACCCCCCGCCCCGCCCCCGGCAAGGAGGTACAAGGAGAACCTAGCAAAGGGGCTTTCTCTCCCAAAAAGAGTTTTCACAATCACCAGGGAGTTCTCTCTCTCTCTGTTCCCAGTGGCCCCTCACGGCACCATATTCCTGAGCATTAGTCCCTCCCTCCTTCCCAGTAGGGAAGGGAATGCTTCTGAGTAGAGAAAACACCAGCTCAGAGTCTGGGGACATTTCTCTCTGAATGTGTGCAGCAACAGAGACAACTGACAGCCTGGCGTAGTTTCGGAGGTTTTTTTGGTTTTTGTTATCTTCCTCAAAGACTAATGGGGAAGAAAGAAAGGAGCCTTTTCCACTCCTCGAATTAACTTACATAGATTATAGTGGGACAACGTCACTGTGAGTTAAGCTTAAAGATGAGGGGTTTAAAAGTTGTTTTGATTTTTAAAAAAAGAAACGTGACTTCAGAATGATTTTGGTTTTCTATTCCCATGAAGAAACAAAGCTAAATGCGTTTAATCTTAAACACATCCTTTCGTAAGTTGTAAGATCATGGCCGCATGGCAGGGATTGAAAATTACCCACAAGATGCCTCTCCAGTGATCACATCTGTCTGCCTTTGCTTTGATCTCCTCGGATGTTAGTGGAGAGGCGGGGTAGGGAGCTCCGGGGCTTCAGAAAGATAATACCAGTGAGTCATATCCGTGGGTTGTTTTCCTGCAAAACCAGGCTTCATTGCAAGCGTGACCTTCGAGACGAGACAGCATCAGCTGACTGACAAGAGAGTTATTGATAGTACTATCTGATGACTTTTGAAAAGAGTCAAAAGGGTTAGATTAGAAAATGTATGTCACCGTCCTCTGTAAATTGCCAGCTCCCTGTAGATATGATTCTTTGCCACCATTTATTGCCATCCATGACTAGGCACAGGACCATGTGCCTCATTGGACTCAGAGATCTCCGAGTTTCAATCCTGCTTGACGTTTTTCCAAGATTAGTAAAGTTTCTCGCTCCTCGAACATGGACAACATACCTTGAGGATAGGAATCACTTCTCTGCCTCTGCAGTTTCTAACACAGCACGCAGGTAGGAGATGCTCCAGCTAGCAAGGAAATATTCGCTGAAAATTGGGCCTGATCCCTAGAGGGCAACAGAGTCCAACACATTAAAACCTGACTGGCTGCGGCCAGCCCAGGGCGTGGTGATAGCGAGCAAGCATGCCAGGAATGAAGGAAGTGGTGCCAATACCCAAATGAGGCCAGGCTCCCAGCCTTGCCGCTGCTGGGAACGGCCAGATAATCCAAGTTTTGGCAGCCTTTCCCCCAGATTTCAGCAGTCCCGTGTGTGAGTTACAGTACCTCACACATCAGTACACTGGATGTGGAAGAGCCATCCACTTTTACACCCAACCCCACCCCGCCCCAAGGGCAAGCAGTTTAAAATATCTATGACATCAGGATGATGCCCCTTCTCTAGTAAAAATCAGGAAGGTGACACGAACCACCCGATGAAAGGGAGCACAAAAAAGTGAACTGTGAAGCACAGCAGAGAAGCAACATCAGCACCTAAAAATATTCTACCATCACAATAGTGGCCGTTTAGTGCCTATGTAACCCCATGCCTGCCAGCCCCTTTCCTCACCCGCTTCGCACCCGCCATATGAAGTAGCTCCTTTGTGGAGTAAGGTGCCTGAGCCGCTCCACGCAGGGATGACCGCACCAGGATTCACTCGGGGTCCCGTGCCCTCGGCTACCTCACGCTGTCCTTACTTACACACTCACTCCTTTAACAAGGGTTTATTCACGACTTACTTACTCGGAGCCCTGCACCCTCCTTGGTGTCCGGGATACAGAGATGAAAGACACAGTCCCCTCCCTTAGAAGTTCATTTTCCAAAGAAGCCAACAGATGATGACAGCGTGGTCCAATGTGGCCATGACAGAGAGGAGTCACCGAATGCAGAGTGGGAGGGCACACAAACGCCTGCAGGAGGAAGTGACAGGAGCAGCCCTGTTGGTGGCCTTCATGACATTATTCACCTCACCACCACGTGCCAGAAAATGGTCACGATACTCTTTGGTGACCACAGGTGGAAATGGGGCTCCTCCCTAGTTTTGCAATGGCCACTGCTCAGCCACACCAGTAGACTGGCGTCAGGACACGTTTTGAAGGGTGACTGGGAGGAGCAGGCAACCCAAGGGGAGACCGGGAGTGGGGGTAGAGTGGGAGGGTAGAGGGATTCCAGGCAGAGAGAAGGGTGGGGAGGCCTGAGGAAGGTCCTTCTGACTGCAGCACCAGGCCCAAGTGGAATGGTGACAAGAAGACCAAGGGGTAGACAGGGACCAAGTCACAGAGCCGGCCTTTTATTTCATGCCACGGAGCATAGATTTTTGTTCTGAAGACTATGAAGCTGTGTGGAAAAATTCTGTACCAAGAAATAGTAATATCATACGTGTGATTTCAGAAATATCATCATGCCACATGATGGAGAATGGACTAGAACGCAGTAAGTCCCTGGATGGAAGGACCAGAGAGAGGTTTCCCATGTCACCCAGGGGACAGGCTACCCGGACCTGAGAAGACACACTCGTGGTGGGGCTGGAAGAAGAGGAAGGGCTCCAGGTGTGTTTCGGAAGTGGAAGAGATTAGATTTCCTCACCAAATGATGATAAGTAAGAAACGTGGGAGAGGCAGGAACGGAGGGCGCCTCAGGGTTCAGGCTTAGGTCGCCGGGAAGATGTGACACCACTTCCTCTGAGTAAGCTGCGTGAAGACAGGAACTGTGGCTTCTTTGGCGCTGCGTTGTCGCAGCTGGTCCGTGAGTGTCTGTGGGATGGAGGCCAGCGCAAGTGCCCGAGGCAGGGCTACACCTGAAGAACAGGTACGGGGCTGGGAGGACCGTGCTTTTCGAGTGGCAGACGGTCTGGTGAAGGGGTCCCGCGGGCAGTGACAGGCGTGGGGCCGGAGTTCAAAAGGAAGGTCCGGTGGCTCCACTGTTATCCAAAGAAACCCCAAGCACTAAGGCAAAAAGACTCCCTTCAGTGTGGCACTGTGCACGGTCGCCAAGACATGGAAGCAACCTAAGTGCCCATCAACAGGTGAATGGGTAAGGAAGGGATCCATGTATACAATGGAATGTGACTCAGCCATAAAACAGGGTCACATCTTACCATCTGCCACGACACGGGTGAACCTAAGGAGTATTGTGCTAAATGAAGCAAGTCAGATAGAGCTTTCTCTGCCATGTGATTCCCTGACATGTGGATTCCAAAAACCAAAATAAGCAAACAAAACATAATCAGAAACAAATGCACAGATACAGAGAACATTTTGATGGTTGCTAGATGGGAGGGGCGGGGGGGTAAAGCAAGGGAAGGGATTAAGATGTACAAACTGCCAGTTATAAAAACCGTCCAGGGGGTGTAAAGAGCAGTGTAGGAACACAGTCCATAACGCTGGAGTAGCTGTGGTGTCGGATGGGTACTAGGCTCACTGGGATGAGCGCTTCGGGAGTTATATAAAGCCATGTACCTGAAACAAATAGAATATTGTACATCAACTGCAATTGAAAAATAAACATTTATTGTTTTAAAAAAAGAAAGATCTGAGCCAAAGGTATAGTTTGGGGGGGAAAAAAATCCACGTTCACCTTCAGAGCAAAGAGGACGGAGGACCAATAGAAACCATGGCCGGACCCCGGGCAATGCCACCGGTCAGAGGGCCAGCAGAGAACCAGGAGCCTGCAGGAGCCCACAGGAGCCGCTTAAAACCAACGGCAAGAAAGGGGGGTGCTGCGGAGTTTCAAGGAGCTGGTGCCATAGGCCCCTGGAAGACCAAGCGGAAGAAGGGCTGGAATGTATACACTAACTTTAGCACCTGGAGCATAGAAGTCACATGGCCCTGGCTGACAAGAACCCAGAGATCCCGTGGGCTGCCGGCAGGTGAGGTAGGTGATCAGAGCTGAGTGGTGGGGGATGGGGCCTGAGACACAAAGCAGGCAGTGGTGTGTGGGGGCTGGCCAGGACGGGCCCCGGGAAACCAACTGAAACAAGCTACCGTGACAAACCAAATTTTGTAAATTCGCAAATGGAACAAGTTATACCAAAAGTGAAATGAATAAACACCACCTCATCACTTCTTAATGATTTACATCTTCTAAGCTGTCGAGTTTATTTAAATACCCCCGTTCCGTCGGCCTGAGGGAGGTGGCACATGCCAGCATGTGGCTGCACAACTCTTCCTAGCTCTGCATTTGCTGATGCCGTGGAGACCATGAGCCATGGCGTGGACTTCCACCACGTAGCCAGGGCAGGGTTCTTTCCTTCCAGCGAGCTGGTCGTCAACCTCTGCCAGCACATTGCTGAAAACAGTCCCAGGGAGTCACCCCCACACTTCTGCCCCAGGGACCAGCACTGATCGCAGAGAGCCTGGCAAGGCTGGTGCAGGAGAGGGCCGAGGGGGAGGTCGTGCGTGAGGGTAGCTCTTCACTCGGGGGATGCCAGTGCCACCGCGCTACCGAGTTCTGTCCAGGCTGACGCAGAGACCCCTCGTCAAGGACACAGAGGATGTGGGGACTTGGGGACAGGGAGGAAGTAGGTGGCAGGGATAGGGGCACCAGTATCTGGCTTGACACTCAGGGCTGGATTCTGGGGTCAGAAGAAACCCAGGATCAGGGCAGAGGCCAACCTGGTGGACTGGTCACCCCACTGTGCTTGAGCGGGGGTAGGGACCACAGCAAACAGACCCCAGTCCTCACTCCCTACCAGGAAAGGGATTCCGTTCTCACTGCCTCTGGCCTGGCTGACAGCAGCCTGCAAGCAGCTGGGAGTAACCAGGCTGGGGAAGGCAGGATCTGGCAACCAAGCAGTGGGAAGCAAGATTTACTTATTTAAAAAGAAAAAAAAACATAAAAACAATTTTGAAACCATCTGACCTGATGGATAGCATGAATCACTGGTTACACTTGGCAGTATGCTGAGGGGGCGGAGGGAGTCATGGGAACCGAGGGGTATTGTCGGCAGAGAATTGAAAAAATAATAAGAAAACCAACTAATTGGCCTGCTTTTTCTCATCGCCATATGCGGTAATTGTGAGCAAAAGCAGAGAGAAAACACTTATCCTTGGGGAAGCCTGCCCCACAGCCGCCTGCTGCACAGATGTGGAATTTTGACAGTGCTCCGGGTAGATCCATTGATTGTATCAGAAGAGCTGACACACGCCCCTTTGGCTTCTGTCTGTGGTGTGCGTTCTGTACAGTCACTTATTTCTGAAGTGTTGGGGGCATGGTTTGCTTTCCATTCAGACAACGGCAAGTTTCAAGGGTCCCTGATCGCTCTCCGTCAGTTACGCTCGGAGCCGAAGAGCATGCGGAAGGACGTGATGTGTGCTAACGTGTGCTTTGGAAAAACAGAGTAGAGGGCCTGGTTTTGTGTGTGCAGCACAAGAAGTCAAGTTGGCTATGAGTCACCACTTTCCTATTATTCTAGAACTAGGCCCTGCAGAGAGAAAGAGCTTTTAAGCCTAAAATGGGCTCTTTGAAAAGACATGAGCTTGCAGGATTCGGAAGGTTGACCTAGAAGCGAGCTCTGGCGCATCTCAGCTGTGTAACCTCAGACGTAGTCTATGGAAGTGCTCTGAGCCTTGGTTTCTCCATTTGTGAAATGAAGCTGACAGTTTCTGATGGGTTTTCGTGAGGGTCCCACAAAACCAGGGCTAGGAAGGGCTGATGCATATTCTAACACTTTCCAGAATCCAAAAGGTGGGGAGCGTGTGCCCAGGGAGAGCACACGGAGTAGGTTACATGTAGCTTCAGAGCTGGAGCTTCCATTTGCACGGCAGACACACTGAGCTGTGAAAAGCCTGAGGACGGCAAAGTGAAAACCGCAACTGGACACTGGGTAACAGCTCAGTGGGGAAAGGGACCGAGCCAGGGCTCCGGAGGAAGACAGCTCACTCCAGGAAACAAGAGAAAAGGAAGGCTCTGGGGAGCAGGGGTCATGGGGGGCTGCACGTCTCACGCGCTCAGAGTTCCCGTGTCAGGCTGGGTCGGTCCAGCAGCAGCTCTGGGAGCAGCGTCGCCAACACCACTTGCCAGCTGGCAGGCTCGGTTTGTGACCGGGTGACTCTTCTCTTCTCATTGACTTTGCCACATTTTTGAAGAGTGATGTTTCTTCTGTAAAGGACAGGGCTAGAAATCCTATGAACGCACCACATCTCCCCAGTCAAAGGGAAAACAAACAAACGCACACAAACGTCCTCTGACCTCTTTCCGGCTCCCTGGGCACAGGCACTCATACGCTGCCGAGTATAGCTTGGGCTTTGAGCTTTTTCTCTGCTGCCTGAAAACAGGTGGCACATTGTTTCCGAAGGCTGCTGATGCTGATGTCGGGATGGTGGGCAGGAGGCGCCCAGCCCTCCCAGGCACAGCCCACCTGCTCTTCTAAATGCCGAAAGGGGGCTGGGGCTCCCCTCTAAGTCGTGCTTCCAGGCCAGACCCTCGTGGAATGAAGGGAGCCCTTCCACCTGGTGTCCAGGCCTTCTCCGTGGAACTGAGGACGGATCAGACAGAAAAGGGCCCACTGCACTGCTAACTAGTGCTTAGTGAACAGGGTGAGGCTGAGAAGGGAGCAGAGCAGGCCGCATTTTATTTTTCCATTACAGTTGGCATTCCATGTTATTCCGTATCAGTCTCAGGTGTCCAGCATAGTGGTTAGACGTCCGCACCCTTGACAGAGCAGTCCCCCGGTATTTCCAGTACACACCTGGACCTGTACACAGTCATTACCGTATTGCTGACTATAGCCCCTGTGCTGTACTTTACATGTCTGCGACTGTTCTGTGACCACCAATCTGTACTTCTCAATCCCTCCACCTCTGTCACCCCATCCCCAACGCCTCTCCCCTCTGGCAACCACCCGTCTGTTCTCTGTATCTAGGAGTCCATTTCTACTTTGTGTGTTTTTTCTTTAGATCCCACATATAAGTGGACTCATACAGTATTTGCGTGGTCCTCAGTCTGACCAGTTGCACTCAGCGCAGTGTGTTCCAGGCCCATCCATGCCATCACTGACCAGGCTTGATGAAACAAGCCATCAGTGTGGTCCTGGAGTTTAGGTGACTGACCCAGGGGTGGGCTGGGCAGGGAGCCCCGAACCTGGTGACTTGTTCTTCTCAGCTGGAGAAACACAAAGCGTGCTCCCCTCCCAGGTGGAATCCCACCTTTTCCATGAGTCACCGCCCCACCCCCGGCCTATGCACCTGCCTGATTCCAGGGCCCAATGCGTGATGCCAATGAACAGCTTACATTTCCCAACAGGCTTGTTGATCTTACGGGCAATTCCTCAAAACACCGAGGTGAGGCAACATAAAATTTTATCCTGGAAAAGTTTGCAGGTTAAGAAACATGGCCAAGTGCCTTCAATTAATTACTGGCGAATTTAGAATCAGCCTCATTAGGTTTCAGCGTGTTGCACAAACTGCTTCTTGTTCTCCAGATCCAATCAATGTCCGTGAACCAAGGCAGCATCTCACCAGTCAGAGGAAGGAAGCAAAGCAGGCATCAAGGTTCATTAACCTCGCCTCGGTCGCTTTCTGAAAAGGGACACGCTGAGATGTCCAGGATGACTTTGAACATTTCTGTTCACCTGATGTAAATTCAACTTGCTTTGTGTGAGCATCTTAGGTCCCTTTTTGAGCCAGTTTCTAAACAGGTCCAAGATACTTTCCACTCTGATATTCTGGGTCTAAAATAATCTGCTGCAGTCTGTCCCATCCCTGAGCCCTCTCTGAATGTTTTCACATCATCATTCTGCCTCGGCCCACTGACTGTCACACTGGAACATTGGAGTGGCCAACGGATGCAGAGAAACACAACCTTTGCACTGAACTGAGGCCACACAGGCCTTCCCTTGGCAAAACTGAGGTGGACGCACAATAACCCCACATCCGAAGCGGGCTCTCTCAACCAGGCCACGTCTAAAAGCCTCTCTGTACAGTAAGGGCACAGAGGAAGTGAACCTTAACCGCACTGAGGCTAAAAAGAGTCACACTGGCTTCTATATGTGGCTTTTGTAAATCATTTCAATTACGTCACACTTCCACCTTGAACATGTGATAATAAGGTCAGGGTTACCCAGTGGAAGGCAGAAAAAAACCCCGGATGTATGACCAGATGGCACCTTCCTACACAGTCTGTTTTTCTCTGCGAGCTGACAATGAATCACTTGTTGACATCGTGGGGCCATCCCATGGCAGACACGAAACGGGCTTCCGGGAGCCAAGGTGTGCAGAGCAGGAATGTGGCTGGAGCAGGAAGGCTCTGACACTTCCTTGTGCAAGCCAGATGTGACACGTCCTTCCTCTGTCCTGCATGGAATAAACCACCACGTGTCAAAAAGTCACAGCTACTGTCTCGTACCACCACACTGTAAAATGTGCTGTACTTAACCTCTTGCAAAACGTAATTACACATGCCAGTGCTCTGAGAGTATGCATGGAAACTATCCAAATCAACTTAAAATAGTAACAAAGGCTGGGTGCAAACCTGTGATGCAGATTTCTGGAAAGGGGCCTGGAGGAAAGCCAAGAGTCACTGAGCCTTTTCAGGTCAGGAGGCGATTGCTCCATTCCACAGTGAATGTGTTACCCTGAGCCAACTCCCAGCTCCGACCCTGCCCTCCTTCTCAAAGAACCAGACCTGAGACCCTTTGGGGTAGGAGGAGGTTCCCAGTCCCACCACGTGGCAGCAACAAACAGCTGTCCTGGTGGGGGTTTGAAGCAATCATTTTTTAAATTGATTTGTTTACCATTTGAATGTAGTTCAGTAATTTTCCAGAGGGAAAGGAGCTGGGTTAGGTTGGGCAGCGTCTACCCACCGTCACAAGCCAAAAACTTCACATCTGCTAATGTTCCATCCTGACTCTCTTGCAAAAAGACTGTGATACTTATTCACAAGGGAGCTTCAGGAACAAGTCAGCCACAAGCCAGGAAAATCTACCGTGGCAGACTCCTTCGTACCAAAAAACTTATGAAAATTCTTGGGTCCATTTGCATAGTTGACTGGGACTATATTAACACATTTCCCAGCTAGGCTATCATTATAAAAATTTTAAAAATAAAAAAGCTTAAACAAAAGAATTGACCACAACAATGAAGACAATGTTCATAGTCCATATATATTTCCTGGAAGGTTTTAATGAAATAAATACTTAAAGTATCTATTTATGACTTCAGGCACTGTTTAACTGTAGCATGGCTCTTGCCTAGATGTTATTATGATGCTTTATTGTAACTTTTTAAGAAGTTCTGACAGCTGGATACATACAGACACCTTCCAGATCACCTGTCCAGCTGACGGGAATGAGGGCTCCAAGGGATTGAGCTGGCCCTGTTTGTCCTGGGTCACCTGCCTCCCGTCTACAGCAGTGTGGGTGCCCACCTTCCCAGGCTTAGCCATTCATGGGCCCTTCTCCAGGAAAATGAAATGAAACAAAGAAATCTTTCCAATTAGCTGGACTTAAAGTATGTAACCTCAGGAGCAGCCAGTGACCATGTGTCCACTCCCCTCCTTCCCCCTTGCACTGAGGAGCAGGGGAAATTGGTCTCCAGAAACCACAGAGAAGGCCCTGATGTCTTCCCAGGCTTGTGGCCAGTCTCTCCCACAGGCCTGGCTGCAGGCTCACCCCTGGTCCTGCTTGATACTCCTGAAACTGGTACCTCCTGGTTGGCTTCACTCCAGTGCTTTCTACCCCCTACAATCACCAGCTCTCCAACTAGTACAGATTCTTATTTCAGAGTCAAATCATCCCACAGGTTTGGGGTTCCCAGCTGACTGAACATCAAAAGGCTTGCATCTGCTTACGGGCTGGGCTCTGAGGTCCTTCTGCAGAGCCTTGGGGCAACATGGCTATGAACCCTGTTCATTCCAAGGGTGTGAACTTGGCAAGTTCTTTAGCCTCAAGGATTCTTAAAGTTTCCTAAACTGAAAAATAAAGAAAGTAACTAAAAAATAATAATGTGATAACGTTCGGAAAGCTGGAACTTTGGGGTTAGCCTTGGGATAAGGTCCCAGCTCAGTCACCTCTCAGAGCCTCCGTGTCCACATAGGTCAGTGCACTTGGCATGTGACAAATCCTACACAACAGGCACTTTTATTATTACTGTGACAGTTATTACTGCTACTGCTCTGCCTTCTCTTCCCAAGGAATGCGGAAGCTCTTCCTAAAGAACAATTCCCCAAATCAAAGGGATACTCAGAGCATATTTCTTAAAAGTAAGCTTCTGACTATTCATCTCTCCTACTCAGCTGGAGGTATTCAACTCTGTGGTAGGATAACTCCCCAGCTCCAACTGGCTGATCTGGCATGGGAGCTATCCGACAGGTAGAAGATAGTCTTCTACCATCTTCGAAGAAAAAGAAACGCAGCCGGACGATCGATCTCCGGGAGGCTGCTGACTCCGGAGGCAGCCAGACCCAGATGCCTGTCCTCAGGCCCCTCACCTCCCTGTGAAATCAGGATGATGATAGCATCAGGGAGTAGAAGAAACGTGGGGGGAGAGTGTATAAAGTGGTGCTGGCAGCTAATTGCTTAGACCACGCCCCCACTCTCCTGTCTTCCCTCTACTTCAGCAGAAATGGAATTGTGGACGCCAGCTACGCAGTGTGCCTCTGCATTCGCATGAACCTCTGACGTGTTCTTCCTCAATCAGCGATTTTCCTACGAGGTCATCATTTTAGGGAAAGAGATAAATCAAACCTCCTTCCCTTAACACTTGCTACCTTATTTGGTTTTTTCAGGAACTGAAATTTGCATTCCATGCAACTTAAAGGGAACAGTTTTGACAGTGCAAATGTATCTGATGCTCAGTTCTTACCAGGATCCCGTTTTCTCTTTAATCCCAAGTCATTTTAAAACAGAAGTTAAAGGAGTTTCATTCTAGAAAATTAGAAACACACACACACACAAAGACAAACTGGATGGTAATGTGCTGAGGTCCTTGGGTGAAGTGGATCAGGGAGGGGCTGGCCACATGACACCACTCTGGGGCTGTCTGAACTTCCGGGGTGGGGTGGGACCAGAGGCATACCCGCTATCTCACAGGCTGGCAGATGGCAGGTGATCAGCTCATCCTGGTTTGTCCAGCACCAACTCAGTTTTAAGTCCAGGGTCCAGGTGACTTCTCAGTCCCCGGTAGACTGAGATGGCTGGTCACCCTGTCGGGTGCTGCTCTGCCTGTCATGTACATCTGACCCTTTAGCCTTACTAGGCATCTGGTTCCTGCCTGCTCTGCCCCATGGACTTTTCTTAAATTTCCCTTTCTTACCTACATAGCAGAAGACAAATAAAAGAGCAGAAAGTAAGTGTTGGGAGGCAGATAAGCCGGTGAGGCTGGAAACCCTGGCTCTCTACGGCCATGACCTTGGAGTACAGGCACTTGCCCTCCCCAGTCTCGTAGCTCAGGGCCTCCAAAGCAGAAACCCCATTCCCTGGATCGGCAGCACCCAGGGCTTAGCTTTTTGGTAGTGCTTGCTTTCTTGTTTCTATATAAATGTTTTAAAAGAATAGTAATGAAATCAACCAGCACCATTGATGCCTTTTACGCTCCTCACCCTTTCTGCTGTCACCAGCGGAGCAGCTGGGGGCGGGGCTTCCCCTTTCCAGCCAGAGGAAACACATTTGCAAAGAAAATGAACCCTGGCAGGAAATTCCTCTTGCCTGGTACTTTTTTTAAAAGCAAACTTTGCTGGGGATGGTGGTACATTAGGCTTATCAAAGTAATACATGCATATAATATGACAAACTGGAAAAATAGAGAAGGAATAAAAAAAAAAAACCATCATCTCAGAATGGCACCTTTTAAACACACTGAGTACTGGCAGGAGCAGCGGACCCCTCCGGGGAGCAGCCCTTGTTCAGATGGTCCCGCTGCCATTCACAGAGCCACCAGCTGCTCAGAACCTTCTACCTTCTGTGGCCTTTTCCGCACCAGCAGCTGCAGCGAGCACGTTTCTCTTCTTACTGAGAGGCAGGAGCTCTCTTGCTCCAGGATTCTGAGTTCATGACAGAGCCTTGAGTCAATCCATAGGCACTTCTAGAACTTCTGCTGCAGAGCAGCTACCTCCACAGGCAGGAAATGCGCGGAGGGAGAGCAACTGGTTTTACCAGCAGAGAGAGTGCGTGGGGAGTGGGTAGCCAGGGACACCCGTCCTAGTCTGGAAGGCTTTCTGAGGACATTGTACTTAAGCCAAGACCTGACAAGAGGGTCAGGTGAAGATGGAGAAAGGATGGCCCAGGCAGAAGGGACAGCCTGCAAGGAGGCTCAGAGGCTGGAGGTCCTTATTTGAAGGGTGGTATGGAAGCAGGCCAGGGAAACTAAATCACCCAGGGCTGGGAGACTGAGGCATGAGCTGAAGATGCCAGGGAATGAAGCAGAACAGAGGGCCAGGTTCGGATGTCCATGTTTTGGTTGGTGGCCTTCCACCAAGAACAATAATACCCATCCCCACACCCTCACCCCGCAACATGCACAAGGCTCGTCTGCATGGGTGGTCAGGACCCCTACTGTGAGCAGGGCAGACTGCTGAGAGAGGGTGGGTGTGGAAGAGAGTGGCCAGAGGTGAGGAACATCTGGAGAGGGCAAGGGGGAAATGAGTGTGTTCGCAAGCTCTCTGAGCGACAGCACCAGTAGCGCCTGGTGACTGATTAAAGGTGGGCCAAGAGCCAGGGACCAGGTGACGGGTTGCAGAAGGAGAGACCAACGGTCTGGGAGCTGGAAGGACAACCCCAGGGGGCTGTCCTGAAATGCCTCATCACTTTTGAACAAGGGGCCCTGTGTTTTCATTTTGCATTAGGCCTGCAAATGCTGTAGCTGGTCCTGCTCAGGGCGCAGTGTCTTCTACAAGTTTATGTAGAATCTTCACTTGGCGAATGGGACTTGAATCCTTTCCAAAGCCTTGAGATTGTTCATTTATCCCAACAAGACTGTAAGACAGCCCCCTGGGCCCAGCTCAGCTCGGGGTGTTCGTCTGTGAGGTATCAGGACTGGGATGAAGTTCCCCCGGGGCAGAAGGGAGACAGAGACTGACTGTTTACGAGCCTGGGAGGTCCTCGGGGGACCAAGGCCGTGCCAATAACATGAGCTTGGAGCTGGCTGCTTGAGTAAAGCAGGAATGTCCTCCACCAGGTTTCACTTGGGTTAATAATTCAGGCTAAGAAGTTCTGGCAGCTCAAGCCACAGCTAAACGGGTATGCAGTTTAGCAGCGGCAGACTTTCTGTAATGAGTTCTCTATTGTTTTATTTGGGCTAAGAACTTCATAGGGTGTCTGAATCTCATGCGGTGCAAAACTCACATTTGAAAGAAAATTATTGTTGAACGGGTTTAAAAGAAAGTGTGTGAATGTCCCTACTCTTGCTCTTCAGGGAAGGAAAAAAAAGAGAGGTTTTTTGTTTGTTTATTTGTTTGGCCAAAGCTTAAGGTATAACACAATCAACTGATGATTCAAGGAACTGTCCACAGATTTACTAGAATGGCTTTGCAAGCTTGTGGGCTCCAAATAATAATTAGTACTTTCATTTTTAACTGAGAAAATAAACTATTAATGATAACAGATATGAATCCACCATTCTAAATTTTTTTTAAGCATCTTGTATCTACTTACAGCCAGCAGACATATAAAATATTAAAATTATAGGAAGAGCAGGAGAAACTTGGCAAGCCCCTCCAAGTATTAATGAGGCTGCCTATTCTGAGGTCGATGTGATCGTGTTGGTAACAGGAAGGGCTTTGAAACCAGACAGTGTTAGGTTCAAACCTTGGCTCCATCTTGGGCAAGTTGCAAAACCCGCCCAAGCCTCGGTTTCCCCAAATGTAAGGGGAGATAATTCCTACTTTCTATTTGTATTTTGCATGTGGCACTCATTCAATAATTTGTGTTGTTTAAAGGTGTATTTTTAATAACTGCTAAAGAATGATTAAATGCACAGTGATCTGTGTGAATCTTTGTGCGTTTCCTTAAAAACCAGCCTTCACCCCTTTGCTAAATCACCCACGTGACTCTCAGAGCCGAAGCCAGTTGCTGCTGAGCTCCCCTGTCCTGCTTGTGGCTAAGAGGTGAAGAAATGGTGTTTTCACCTCAGAAGAAAAGAGGTAAAGAGAAGGATTGAGGTGGGGGGCTGGGGAGCAAAGGGATCAGTGAGCTGGTGCCACCTGCGGGGGCCACCAGGGACATACCTGGAGGAGTAGGACGGGCTCTGAAGGCCGGTGTCTCCCTGAGTTTATCACAGATAAAGTGATACCGTTTGTGTGGCATTTGTACTGCGTAGTTTCCTGTGGCTCTTGCCACAAAGAACCACAAACCAGGTGGCTTAAAAGAACAGAAAGGTGCTCTCGGGCAGGATGGGCTTCCTCTAGAGGCTCTGAGGGAGACTGTCCCCGGCATCTCCACTGGCTCTGGTGTTGTAGGCAATCAGTGATGTTCCTTGGCTTCTAGATGCTTCCTTCCAATCTTTCCCTCCATCGTCCCATGGCTGCCCCCCTCTGTGCGTCTGTCTCTTGGTGTGTCTGTCTCTCTGTGTGTCTTCACATAGCCTTCTCCTCTTTGAGTGCCCAACTTTCCCTTACAAGGACATCAGCTACTCCTACTCCACTAATTCCATCCGCAACAACCCTATTTCCAAAGAAGGTCACAGTCACAGGTATCAGGGGTGAGGACTTGAACATGTCTTTTGGAGGGACACAGTTCAGCCCACCCTAGGCATAGACAAGGTGCAGCTGGAGGTCACAGCCAGGCAGCTCTGCTGCCCCCAGGCTTGCCTGGATGCCCCGAGGGCCATCGTAGTTGTAACCCATCCTCAGCACACCACCTGGAAAGCTCTGGTGTAAACCCTCCTCCATTCCACCCCTCTACTCCCCCGTGTTCTGGGGAGAGATGTTCATACTTTATAACGTGTATCTTAAACACACACCTCATACGACCATGAACCTGACTGAAGATGAAGGACCAATTCAGGTACCTCCCATGAGGACTGATCCTGCGTGGGACGCACCTGTTCGGGCTGAGCAGCAGGTATATATGCATGATGCAGAAGAACATCCAAGGCCACCGAACTTGCTATCACTTGATGTGAAATCCTGTAACAAACTCTCCTTGTCTGACTCCAGGCTCTAGTGACCTTCTGAAGACAGCTTACCTTTGTGGGTAGGAAGACAGGGAAAGCCTGGGCAGGCCGGAGGCCCCTGGAGTCAAGCATTATGGTTCTCATGAGATAGTGCCTTTCTGGCTGCCAACGGTCGGTCTGTGAGCCACGGTAACGAGGAGTGTGTTCCTGGAAGATAAGGTGCTCTCTCCCTCCGCCTTTCTCTTTCTCGGTGCTCTGACACTTAGGATGGTCACTTGCACGGCCAAGAGCTGGGCTCCCACAGTTAACTGCACCTTGTGAGGCAGTGTTTTGAGAGACAGCCAGCTCCAGCTGTGCCTGGCTAGTGCCCATCTTCCTGACCTCATGGCCCAGGGACTTATTTTCTTTGGCAAATTCCCCCCAGTACCATCATTAGGAGTCTCTAGAGGCACAGATGAAAGATACCTAGGGCAAGAGGGCAGGAAGCACCCAAGCGGAGGTGGAGCTAAGCCAGGGAGTGGGAGGAGGGAGAGGGGCCGAGTGGAGGAAAAGGTCGGACAAAGGTGGGGCTGGCAGTGGAGAGAAGGGTGGCGGATGGATTGAGCTTCCAGGGCAGAGATGGGCCCAGTGCACGGACAGAGGTCGGCCCGGGAAGGGGGAGGAAGGCCCTGCCCCTGTCTGACTGCAGCATCTGCCACGTGGAAGCCGTTCTGTGAACGGTCCTGGGGCTCACCTTCCTTCCTTCAGTGCATTCCAGGGAGGCCGGGGCCAGGCAGGGGCACTGTGTTACATTTTCCCTCACCTGGCTGCAAACCTGGCGTGAAGGTGGGCTGTGGGGACAGTGAACATCCCCTGTCTGGCCCAAATGAGTGCCTCCTCCAGGGAGGGTTGGGGACGAGGCTGGACAGGTGGTCCCAGCCAGGTGGTGGGAGGCTTCCAGGCCACACCAGGAGTTGCTAGAAGAAGAGAGCTTCTAACAGTGAAGTAGCAGAACGTTCTTCTCCACCTGTCCATCATGGGAGGTGGACAACAGAGGCGAAGGACAAAAGTGTGTATTACTCAGAACCGTGGATTGGGGACGGTTACTGTAATTTCCTCAATTTCTCAACAAGGACAATGGGAAGAGTCAAAAGAGGTATTCTGGTCCCATCTCTGCCCCTGCGTGACCTCAGGCAAATCCCTGCACCTTTCTGCAAGTCAGCTTCCCGGCTCCCAAAGGAGGATTCTGATACCCACTTGGTCCACCATGTCATTGGGAGACCTGCAGACTCAGTGCTGGTGGCCGTGCGTGGCCTTGCTCTGAGATGGCTTTGGAGTTTATGGAAGAGACAAAGCTCATTTAAATAGTATATGAAAGATAAGCCATTTAACCAGCTTTCGGGGTGCTGCTCTTCTCCTGTGTGGGGGTGAAAGAGTCCACTGAGAACATGGCGCACGCACCTGGCCTTGAATGTCGTCGTCTCCTCTGCTGACAGTACGAGTGTCTTTCCCCCGGGTGTCTCGGGTGCCCTGCGCCTACGTTCTCCCAGCAGCGAAGTAGAGAAAGCCAGGACACGCAGGCTTGTGAAAATTACATGCGATTGAACATGCAGAGGCCTGAGAGAGGAGATATTTGGTTCACGTCCATCGCTGTTATTCCAGGTGCAACTGGTTTGTTTCTCTTCTTATCTTCCTTTTCGGGGCACTTACAAGGAAATTCACCTTTGCTTGGGAAGGATCAAAGGGTGGGTGAGCTGTTCTCTCCTCTGGGGAAAAATATCTGCCTTCAGCCGTTCTCTTTCTACGTAGTTTTGTTCTGGTCTATTTTATTTAGCAAGAACAGAGCTGTTTAGAATGTGGAGTTTCTGGGGTTTTCAGAGCCTCTTCTTCTTCCTTTCTCTGGTTTTTCTTTGGGCTCTCGTGATGCAAGGCCCCGCCAGGCTGCCCTGTGAGTCAGCCCCTCCTCTGTCCCTGTTTACATTTTTGCAAAATAAGGGCAGTAGAAATATTCACTAACCTCAACAGGATGTCATGGCAATTAGCAAACGAATAATTACAGAGCACACACACATAAAAGCTCTTGATAAAGGTAAATATTATTTTTATAGGAACTCTCTGAAGGAAGATTTTCTTTACGAGAGTCCAGCTGGTGACTCTTGGATGACTTGTGATCATGGCCTCTCAGCCCAGGATCTCCTTCCTCCTGGGATCCTGACCCTCCCAACCAGAGACCCATCTCCCCACCAGTGTTCTGGGCCAGAGTTCTGTCCTCTTTGGCAGCACAAAATTGGGACCATGGAGGTGCCAGTTAAATTTGCCAAGACTCCCGGGTAAATGTGAATTTCAGATCAATGGCAAACAATTTTTCTGTAGGTTTCATGTAATAACTGTAAGAGAAGCAGAGCATACTTATTCTAAAAAAAAATTATTCATTTTTTATTTTAAAATCAAATTTAACTGGACATACCGTTTTCATTTTTTTGTTTGTGCTAAAACTAGCCACCCACAGGTCCAGTGTTTAAGTATCAGCATCTAAGGACCATAATATTTAGACATCGCAATAATCAACGCCTGCCTCCAAGAAATGACAGTATCTGTCACTGGTGTGGACATTAATGTGTAACACAGTGTGAACCCACATCAGGTGAAACCCTCCGTAAGGCGGCAGTCCCTCGTTGGGCCTGCTTGCCTGGTTTTGCCTTCTGGAGCTGTGCTCCTAACAGCCAGGTGGTGTCCTGCCTGTCTGTGTGTCCATCCTGTCGGTGTGTCTATATATCACAGTCTAAGGAGTGTTTCTTTAGCTCTAGGACTTTGTGACGATGAGAAAATATTTGAGAAGCATTGAAACCCACACTCTGTAAAAGGCCATTTGGTTGACTTGCGTCAACCGTGCTTTTCAAAGGCAAAGGAAGACACAATGGTGGCCATCTCACACGTTCCACGTACAGCTTCCCATCCCAGAAACCACTGCGGGTGTGCAGCGGGGTCTGCAGTGGGGTCTGCTGTCAGGCCCAGCGACGCCTCGGTACCCCAGGTCACATGCACTCTGTATGACCACATGGCTCCGTCTTTGTTTAGGTATGTGCTTGTTGAATTTAGGCCCTGAAGATAAAGTCTCAGCCTCAGTTCATCTTCCCCAAGTAGCAAGTGTTTGCTAATGGGTTTCCATGGAGGCCTTTAATTTCTTACAAAATTCTCTGAACAGGGTTGACTGTGGAGATTAGGTTTTGATAAAGACAAAGTAGCTTGGTGAGACTAAACCCCAGAGCTAACAAGGAAAAATTCTTTTAATATTTGAAAGCAGTGGAGAGTGACTAAAAGCACGTAGGAACTGGAATGGAATTTACCCCGGAAGGAGGGCAACTGTACTGGTGAGGTCTGGAAGTTTGCAGCTTTTCTTTTCCCCCTCAGCAAAGTTCCTGAACCCCCAGGGTCCTTACAAGCAGAAAACATCAGCTTGGCTGGCTTGAGGCAGATGTGAGGCAAATGGCAAGAGGAGCATAAGGAGTGTGTGTGTCTGTGCACGTGTGTGCAAATATCTGTGTATGTACGTAGGTGTGTGTATGAGAGTGTATGTGAGAGCATGTGTAAGCATATGTGAATGTGAGTGTGTGAGTGTGTGGTGCGTAGTACATTGAACCACACTGCTATGTGGCTCGGTGAGGTATTTGATGTAGAACAATGTTCCCTCTAAGTAGATTGTGAGAAATTAAAGACATGTATTGTAACCACTAGAGTAACTACTAAAAAAGTGCAAAGAGGTATAGCTAAAGAGTCAGCAGAGGATTAAAACGGAATGTTACAAATACTGAAGGCAAAAGAAAGCAGGGAAGTTAAAATCGGAGAAAGAAAAACAGATGGGGCAGCCGAACAACAAATATGAAGATGAGAGACGTAAACGCGGCCGCATCAGACAAGCAAGACCGAATCACACGCGGCTGCCAAGACAGGCGCGCTGAACCCAGGGGCACAAACAGGGCAAAAGGAGCAAAGATGAAGCACTCACTATGGAAATGCTAAGCACAAAAAGGCTGGGGCAGCTACGTTAATTTGGGGTGAAATGGACCCCCATGTGGAGTTCCAGGTAAGAAGTGTTACTAAAGAGAATGAAGAACATTTCAAACTCACACCAGGACAAATACATCAGGAAGACATAACAATGCAGACTGCTTCAAACTGCCTGCGGGAAGAAAAGAAAAAGACAGATAAATGGACAAGCAGACAGATCCCCAGTCACGGATTCTAACACCCTCCTCTCAGGAACTGAGAAAGGAGAAGACAACAAAAAATCATCGAGGCTACAGACGATTTGAACAACGCTGTCAACCGCCTGGGCATAACAGACATTTATGGAAGAGCGTGCCTGCAGAAGAACAGTGACAGGGTGAGCCTTCTTAGCCCATGCACAGGAAGCAGCTGCCAAGGGAGACCACGTGCTGAGTTATGACAGCGGTCTCGATAAATGTCAGAAGATTAAAACGTAGGATGTGTTCTCTGTCCATAAGTGAATTAAATTAGAAGTTAATACTAATATCTAGAAAAGCCTTCAATATTTGAAAATTCAACAGTGTTCTTCTAAGTAACTCCTGAGTCAAAGACGAAATCACAGAGTCAACCAGAAAATATTTCGAACTGAATGATAATGAGAACATGACATGTCAAAACGGGGGGGTTGTGCTGTGGCTGAAGCAGTGATTAGAGGCAAATTTTTAACTTTAAATGTTCATATTAGAAAAAAAAGCTTGAAGTCAATTATCCAAGTATCAAGTATTCACCGTGAAAAGGTAGAAAAAGATGAGCAAGATGAATCCAAAGCAAGCAAAAGGAAGGACATAAAAATCAGAGCAGAAGTCACTGAAACTGAAAATAAAAAATAGAAAAAATGAACAAAACCAGACTGATTCTATGGAAAGATTAGTCAAATTGATTAATCCTAACAAGATTGATCAAGGGAAAAAAAAGGAGGAAAAAGACCATTTGTCTCTGTCAGAAGCGAACATCTACAGCTCTCTGTCTTTTTGACCTCAGCTCTGTGCCCCCTAACAAAGAGAGGGGCAGGAGGAATCCCTACTTGACCAAATCTAAAAATGATGCCCGTTCCACAAGTCCATGGACACCCTGACACTTCCCGTGAAACCTCATTACATAGCCCTGCCCTGCCTTCTGAGGTCAGGGCGGCTCAGGGCAACAACATGCTTTCACGCCTTGCCCGAGATGGTACAGGGCACATCCACATTGGTCAGCAACGTCATCATTGCGAATGCTGAAAACATGGGAAATATTATAGTAAATACTTAATTTCTTAAAAAGTTAAAGTATATTAATGGAATGATAATTATCATTTTTATACGTTTTTAATTCCTTATATATTCTTAAGTCATAAATTCCGTAGCGTAATTGAATGACCCATGGTTTTATGAGGACTTAAGCCTTCAATATGCTCAGCACTTTGTGGGCATTATCTCAGTCTTCACCGTAACCTTGAAAACCTTATTATTACTCCCACTGTGCCGATGAAAAATATGGATGCCTGGTAAGGCTAAATGATTTTTCCAAAGTCTCATTGCTAATAACAACAGAGGGAGCCCTGCCTGGTGTGGCTCAGTGGACTGAGAGCCAGACTGTGAATCAAAGGGTCACGGGTTCAATTCCCAGTCAGGGCACGTGCCTGGGTTGCAGGCCAGGTCCCCAGTACGGGGCATGCAAGAGGCAACCACACATTGATGTTTCTCTCCCTTTCTCCTTCCCTTCTCCTCTCTGTAAAAATAAATAAATAAAATCTTTAAAAAAAAATAACAACAGAGGGAAGTACTAGAGATAACACAGAAGCTCCTAACTTGGGAGATTAGAGACACCAGGATGTTGTCGATAAGTTTCTGAAGGCCTGTAAAACTGTTTTTAAGTAAGTATAGTATTTGTTTTCAAGGGAAAACATCTAGAGGTTCCCTTGAAGGTTTATAACCCTTAGAAAATTCAAAGTCATTGCCTGGTGAAGTGATGAGTGAATCACTGCCTGGCTAAGGCATCAACATTGAACTATGTCTGGACCGGCTGGTGTGGAAAGATTCCTGGTTTGTTTTTCTCATTCAAAGACCCTGACACTTGAAGTGCAGTTCTGAAGATGGTTAATTCCTCTTACAAGCCAGAAAAATCAAAATTCTAAAATGACATTCTAGAAATGGTTTTCGCAGGGCTTCTAGGATGGTGTGTACTAGAACAAAGCCCTCCAGAGATCAGTCTGAGGTGAGGTCATGACCCCATAATGAAGGGTGAAATGATGCTGTACTGAACGTTTGCTCTACAGGCTTTTCTAGTAACATTTACAACATACAAGTATGACTTGTCTTCCTGGAAAAACCCACTCTCCAGAAATTGAATTATATTTTAAATGCTTTAAGTGAGACAGCATGATATAGGGGAAAGAGACTAGGATTAGAATAAAAAACTTGGGTTCGAAGCCTAGCTTGGCCACTTAACAGCTGTGCAACTATGGGCAAGTGGGCACGTTACTTAATTTCTGGGCCTCAGTTTCCTCATCTTCAAAATGGGGATAAAAACACCTCTTTCATGGGATGGTTATAAGGAATAAACAGAGTCATTGTGCAGAGGGCTTACTGCTATTCCTGGTAGAAAAGAGCCTCTCAAGAAAAAATATTTTTTTTTCTCAGCATTTAGGAAACCCTATTGTTTAGAAACTATTTCTGAAGTAAAAAAATCACCTTTGGTTTATCTTTTACATAAATGTAGGTTTTCCGAGTCCGGTTTAGCGGCAGTATCTCATAGCACAGGAGTCCAAACACCTCTATAAAGGGCAGGGAATAAATACTTTAGACTCTGAGGTCAGCTGGGCTCTGTTGAAACTGCTCATCTCTGCTGTGCTGGCATGAAAGCCGTCACAGACGACCCGTACGTGAACGAGGGTGGCTGTGTTCCAATAAAACTCGATTTCCAAAGAGAGGTACCAGGCTGGCTTGAGCCCCCGGGCCAGCATGAGCCAGCCTGCATTGTAGAGGATGAGGCCCACCTTCTGTGGAGTCGTACTGGCTGGTTTCAAGTTCTGACACTGCCATTTACTAGCTGTGTCACCTTGAGCAAGTGACGTAGCCTCACTGTGTCCCCTCAGCCATAAAATGGGGACAATAATAATACTTCCTCATAGGATGGTTGAATTACATGAGTTAATAAACCTAAAACCCTTGCGACACTGCCTGTGACTAAGTGCTCAAACAATGCTATTATTTCAACTTAAAGCAAGTTATAGCTCTTATATTAGTTAGGATTACTGTACTTTAGCCTGTATAATGCACACCCACGTTTTCGTGAGCATTATACATGGAATTATTATACCCATTAGTATACCCATGGTATGTAATCATCATACCCATGTATAATACACATCCTTATTTTTCCCTCAAAAATTTGGGGGAAAAGTGCACATTATACATGGCAAAATACGGAGCTGAGTGAGAGAACATCCGAAATTACAAAGGCTTGGTGGAATAGGAGAGGCTTTCTTTGGCCCCCAGCTTAAGGCAGAGGTGCTAGAGCAGCTGGGCAATGAGCAAGGCCCCAGGCTCCTTCTACCTTCCAGCTTCACCTGCCTCAGCCTGTGTCTTCCTGTGCTGGGTCCTAGCAGGCACATGAGTTCTAGCCATCACACCGCACTCCCCATGGCCACCGAGCAGGAGGACAGGAGGCGGGGAGAGGGGGAGGCCCTCTCTCTTTAGACATGTGTACTAACCCCTGCTGCCTATTTCCTACTGGCCAAAACTTAGTCACATGATCGCAGTGAGCCGCAAGGGGTGCTGGGAAATGTCATTATTCTGGGTTTCCCCTTGGAGTTCTATTTCTAAGGAGGAAAAGCAAGTACTAGGGGAAACCAGTGGTCTCTAACACAACTCTGCTTTGCAAAACCTGGTATATGAACATCAAAACCCTTAATTTAGCTAAGTCTGCTGGTAGCAAGTGTACAGTGGCTGATAGAGAAGGGGAATTTGAAACAGGAAGAAGCAACAAAGAAAGGAAAGGGGGAAGGTTAGGCCCCATGTTGTTTTTTTGGATTTTGTTCATCTGTGGCCAGCTTCTTGTGAGATGGCCAGGGAAGGTCAGGGCACAAGAACCTTGCTCAACATCCCTTCTCCTTTGTCACCATTTACAAAGGAGGGAAGATGCTGGCATTTCCTTCCCTCCCTATTCTCTCCTCTCAACCTGGTGAGGTCATGGGGGGGGGGAGTGGGTGTGGCCACCTGAGGATCCTACCCCACCCCTGGGGGAAATTCCCAGAATCTCAGAGGAAGAGCCCAGCACTGCTTCTGAGCTCTGCTTGGATGGTGCAACTGGCCTGTCTGTGCAACCACGCTCCAGCTCCACCCCCCAGCCAACTGTCCCCTCTGTCCCAGACAGCCTCGCTCTCCCCCTCATCTTGCCTCCAGCACATAGGGTAGTGGGTGCACAGGAAACTCAGCCTTTCGGGCCCTCTCCCCACTCCCTAAGCAGCAGCAGCAGCAGTGGCCCCAGCGGCTTGCTGAGTTAGGTGTCCCTTTTGATAATCACTATTGGATCTCCTGGGAAAACCAAAGGACAAGAACAAATTTTATCTGAGTCACTCGGATGCATTTGAGGTCTGTGACTGTGTGTTTTTAGTAAGACTGTTTTTGCTGTTTCATTTGGTTTCGTTTATAAACAGACTGTGTTAGAGAATTTTTAAATGAGGGTCTATCAGACTCCTGCAGGGCTAGCGTATGCCGCTGAATTCCTTTCTTCACACCCCAAACTGCGTGTGCAGGTTAAATGAATTCAGTGAGTCTAAATTACTGATGAAAATCTCCTATTCCGAGTCTCTTCCATTCAGAAGAAGTTTCTGTAGTCTGGATACACGCAATGGAAATTACTTTTCCTAATAGCGAAGCTAAGAACAAACTTAGTCTCTGTCTTTGAATGCCATCCTGTCCCCCTCCGGGACTGCGCAGTCAGTCACCTGTTTGGATGGATTGAAAACCCCTGAAAGAACCATAAACCATGTGGCAGGCCTGGGCCTTGCCAGGCTTTCAGTGACTATTTCTTGACTAAATAAATGACAATCACAATTACGCTAATTAATGTTTTTGAAAAGCCCATCTTCCTCAACAACGAAGCACTGGGCAATGTGACACCTTTGTTCCTGTTGCGACTGTGGGTGTTACGTCAGAAATGTGACAAGCTGCCAGTCGGTCCACAGTGGCTGCTAATCAGACCCCTTCAAGGAAACACTTGACGTGTCCAGCAAGACAAGCTCCTGCGTTGCAAGGGGTAAAGACTCCTTTTCTCTTCCCAGTGTCTTGGCGGGGGGGTGAGCCCAAGGAACGTCAATGAGTGACTGATTACTGAATTTCTGGTTGACATAAGAGACACTTACTGGTATGACTGTGAGGGACCATTGAACAGGAGGTTTGGAAAAAAGAATCCCCCAGGGATCAACCCCGTTGGAAACATCTAAACCCAGAATATTTAACGGGGTTATCTGGAAACAGAAATAGCAAAGTCCCTTTGTAGTGGAATAACCCTCCAATGTCCTCACTTCTTAAAAGAGCATTTATTAATTATTTTCGTTACCGAGTGTGTCGTGTTTTGCTTTGGCTTCACCCTTGCCAAGAAGATGCTCTGCACTTTTTAATTTCTGGCTACTGTTCTATCCCCACCCAGGGCTCCACTGATGGCAGCAGAATCACTTTGGAAATGATTCAGATGGAAGTCACTTTATCAGCCTCGAAATATAATTTTAACCCTTTCGGTACGAGCGCTCTTTCCACTGCGACACTCCCGCTGTACGAGGTGCCGCGAGCGCCCTTTCCACCGCGACACTCCCGCTGTACGAGGTGCCGCGCCGAAAACGCGCACATAGCACATGGTCAGTCCTCCTTTGTGCGAAGACTTTCCTAACCTTATAGAAGATCTATGCTTAATAAAACAATGCTTTTTTCCAAGTGTTGTTTGTGACTTTAATATTAAGAGATAGTTATATAAAATTCTATCAATTATATAAGTAAAATTTATAAAAATTATATACAGATGGATGCTGGATATATCCGGCGCTCGTCCACACAGGTCATCAGATGGGCGCCGGATATATCCGGCACCCGTACCGAAAGGGTTAAAGCCTTGATAGCCAAGGGGGTCCATTTCTCAGGCTCAAGGATCTTAGCTTTGGGGATATTCAATGCTCTGCTGAAGATATTCCCCGTCCCCCTGATTTTTTATCCATTCCCTTTAACTGTGTCATGTGTGGGCACATCTCGCCCTCCCACCTGACCCCCCATCCCTGGGTGGGCAGGAGCTTTGTCCCATCCACCTTTGTGTCCCTTCTGCCTCAGCAACCCCAGGGCCCAGCACAGCTCTTCATCTGTATCGCAAATCCACTTAATCGAAGCATTTGTTTAATTAGTGTATTTAATTAAATATCATTTAATATTCCTTATTAAATAAAAGAAGGAATATGGCCATCAAGTACTAGTACTTATTTCTTTGCTTGCCTTGTATACTGATTCTGAAAGTGTTTACAAAATTTTTCTGATGGGGGTTGGCATCAGAGAAAGGAGTTGGTGGCCCCGAGGGGCCTGGATGCCCGATCCCCCTCCTGTGGAAGCCTCGGACCTGGTGCCTTTCTTTGTTGGGGAGATAACAAGATTTCATGGTTTTTTAAGGTCACGTTGTATTATGAAATTCTAGAATGTTTCAAGTGTATCTTCTCCACCAACCTAGGCCGACTTATTCAAATCATTAGTGCATCGTAAGGGCAGAACTAAACCCCCGTCTTCTTGCTCCCCAGATCTCCAGCTAGTGCTTTTTCCGACGACTGTGTCACATTGCCTTTAGAGGCTGCTGGAGGAAATAAAGAGCACATATTTCTTTTTTAACCAGGAAACTTCTGTGAGGAATGAGTACGAAAAGTCTTACTTCCAAGAGAGGGCCCTTACACTTAACGATTCATGATTTAAAAAAGAAAAAAAAACGTTCTTTTTTCTGACCCAGATTAACTTTGCGAACATAAAATACATAAAACTAAAGTCCATCACCCAAAGAATTTTTGTTCTTACTCTCTAACACTCTAGTACCTAGATGTTTCAAATGATTCACTTTAGAAAAATAGCATTTAGCTTGTTTACATTTTATGAGATGCTTTTAAAAAATTCTAGGCTTCCCCAGATACAAGGTGAGAACACTGTCTTCCTCAAACTTTCCCCACCCCCCCTAAAAAGTGTAAAAATAGAATTGCTTTTTTTAAATGAAAGAAAAGTGAAAGGAAACAAATCAAGATGAATTTTATAATACCGTAAATTGATGAACAGATGAGAAACTGAACAATCAAGTGTAATTTGTAACCTACTTCAGATCACAAACAAAACTAAATATAAACATAAAATATAAAAATACATCTTTAGGATAATTTGAATATGGACTGGATATCAGATATTCTGACCGAATTTATTGTTAATTTTACTGGGCATGACAAAGGCATATAAGAAAACATCCTTATTTTTAAGATAGGTGGTGAAATACTAAAGGCCGCAAAGTTGGGAAGGACAAAAAGCTTTCATCGTTTTTCAGTCTGAGACCAGCTTTAAAACTCTTGGGCAAAGGGAACAAAGAAAGTGTATATGACAAAAGGTTGGCAACCGTACAGTTGAAATGACACTTTCATGAGAATTTATTGTCTTATTCTCTTTGACACATAAAATTGTTGTGCGTTCTCATGTGAACGATGCTGAAAAGCACATTGCGTGAGGAAAATTGCCCTCTAACTGAATCTTAGGTGCCACTTCAGCACGCAACGGCCTTGGGTGTTGGTGTAACAGTAAACATATCTCGATGTGGAAACACTACACTAGCCAGTTGCTAGACAAAAGGTGTGCTTCTCTCCTTTCCCTAAAGAAAAAGATGTCAGGACTTAACAAGAAACTCTATGAACAAAATCAGTATTTTATTGAATGAGGAAGTGTGGCTCAAAGACTTGGCTTTGTAGGGATAAAGGAACTTCCTTTGTAGGAAGTTCGAACCTGATGTCTGTTTTGAGAATGATTCACATGAGATTGAGGCAAGAAGCTCTGTCAGTGTGCCTTGAATTCCAAGAATTTGGGGAACCCCCCCCCCTTTTAAAAGTAATGTTCTTGTACTCTCAGTGCTTCCTTTGTGCATGAATATTTGGTTTTAAATTATGTCTGTAGGTAGTTACGCATATTTGTATGTATATGTATATACAAGGTCTGTCCAGAGAGTTTCCAGCCATGTACTATGAAAACTATAGGTATTATTGAAGAAAATACAAAATACAAGAAACATTGTACATAGGACAATGACACCTCAGTCCCCGTCATAGTAGGCACCTTGGGACCTCACACAGTTCTCCCAATCACCATGAGCTGCCCCATCGTATTTTCCTGAATCTCATCAATGGTCTGAAATCTCTTCCCTTTCCAAGGCGATTTTAGTTTTGGACCAGGAGTCACAGGGTGCCGAATCTGGGCTGTAGGGGGGTGTGTTGTTGTGATGAAGCTGCCAATCACCGGTTGCCCATAACTGTAGCCGTTTTTGTCATATTGCATCTTTCAGCCAACAAAGAACATTGAGGCAGCACTCCTTATGAACTGTTTGGCCTGGAGGGGCATACTCATGACACACAACACCTGCCCAATCAAAAAACAGTTAACATGATCTTGATCTTGCTGTGACTTTGCCGCACCTTCTTGGAGTGTGGAGAACCAGGAGACTGCCATTGGGACAACTTGGCCTTCATTTCTGGATCATAGCCATAGACCCACGATGCGTCTCCGGTTGTGACCTTCTTGAGGAAATCTAGTTCACTGGTAGCGGTTTGATTCAAGTCATTAGCAATTGCAGCCCGATGCTCCTTCTGCTCTGGCAGCAGAAGCTGTGGAACAAATTTTGCCACCACACATTTCATGCCAAGATCCTGCATCAAAATCTCAGACGCAGCAGTTTTTGGAATCCCCAGATCAGCTTCTAGTTCTTGCACTGCCAGTCTCTGGTCTGTGTTGATTGGAGTCCGTACACGTTCAACCATCTCAGGTGCCCTGCTTGCTGCAGGCCTTCCAGAATGTGCATCACTTTCGACAGGTTCTCGACCATCTTTGAAGCGTTTGTGCCACACTTTTATTTGCGCTGCACTCATTGCATTGTCCCCAAAAGCCTCCTGAATCATTCAAATGGTTTCTATGGAGGAATGTTCAAGCTTAACACAAAATTTGACTCAGATTTGTTGCTCTGCTCGCTCAGTCATTTTGAATGTGACAGTCACACAGTACACAGGCTCATTTAAGGGCATCTGCAGCCCCCACTGACTAGTGCAGTGAAGTTGCCATTGTTCACACATGCACATTCCAGTCCACTCTCCTTGGCTGTCAGGTGGCATAGATGTCACACAAACTGTTCTCGTTATATTAACAATGGCTAGAAGTTTTCCAGACAGACCCCTGTGTGTGTGTGTGTGTGTGTGTGTGTGTGTGTGTGTGTGAATTTTATTTCTTACTGGTAGAGAGGCATTACAAGAGATTTGTTATGAGAAGGAGGTGGAGATTGGGTTTGATAAAGATGAGAACCTGTGCTCTACCATAAATAACCGATTGTCCTATCACGGGTGGTACATTGTTAAGATGGGAAACATGGTGACAGGGGCATATTAAAACCTGGGAACCGTGGAGAAAATTGAAGACGGCAAGTCCAACGCAGCCACAACATTCAGTCCT
The DNA here is from genome assembly GCA_007922815.1 of Macrotus californicus. Taxonomy (NCBI): domain Eukaryota; kingdom Metazoa; phylum Chordata; class Mammalia; order Chiroptera; family Phyllostomidae; genus Macrotus; species Macrotus californicus. The sequence continues at coordinate 54,023 of VMDR010000396.1, read as the reverse complement.
GAAATACCTGACCATAGGCATGCAGCCTCAGGTGTGGAAGGGTCAGGGTGACCCCGGAGACAGAAGCCTGGCTGGTGGGAGTCGTCAGAGAGGCTATTGGAGCTCAAGGTAGGGAAAGATTTCCTATGTTAAGGCTGCTCCCAGATAGGATTATCATGCCCTCCCCTCCCCAGCCACCACTGAAGATGTTCAAACAGATGCCCCTGAGGAAGGACCTCCGAGATGTCGCCCTCACCTAGACCCACCTGCACACAGTAGAGGTAAGGTGGTGTCAGCTCTGGGACCAGGCTGCTGAGGTCCACAGTCTGTGCCAGGAACCATGGAGTGGCTTCATCTCTGTGTCTGTTTCCTCAGATGAATCATGGAGATAATAAAAACACCTTTCTCCGTGGGTTCCTGTGGCATTGTCCAAGTTCTCAGAAGACTTCAGCAATTTCTACTAATCTTTGTGCAGCACTGAAGAGAGAAACTGAAATAAGAAACACAGAGTCCTGAGACCTTTCCATTTCCTTATTAAAAGCCAGTTATATTTTTACTCTTGGGTTCCATGAAACTTTCCTATATTCTTCTACAACAGTTCCTTTTTCAGTTGATGCTAATGTGTTTCAGTGACCGGCAACCACAGAACCCTAACTAATACAGATGAAGAAAGTCTCAAATGGCCTCTGAAAATAGGGTAAAGAAATTAACAAGAGCAGACTAACACAGTGCCGGCATTTGGGGTGACCATGGCGGCAGACCCTGTGCTCACGCTCCGGGCCCTCTCTGAACCTCCCATAAGAGTGTCTACGAGTATGCACATGAATGTGTGACCTTGCCATGCCACAGGCCATTGGGGAAGGGAGAAAACCATGGGCCAGAATGTGGGGGGATTTCCACTAACATCAGAGTGGATGAGGTTGGGCTGAACATCACCTTTTTGAATCATACCTATCTTTTCCCTAAGCCAGCACAGTAATGGATGGCTGGAGAGGAGGCCGTAGCTCTGATTCACTGTCATTAGTAGCTCCTATTAATAGTTTGAGAACACTTCTCTGAGCAAGCCAACTTGTCATTCATGTGTGAAAGTAACAAAAATGGTCTCAAATAAGCACGGGCTCAAGGAATGTACCAGCACAGACCTTCCCAAAAACATCATTCAAAGAACAGGAATTCTTTGATGAGGATGATGATAATAAGCATTGAAACCAGTTGAATGTATATGTATGTGGCAAAATATATTTTCAAAATTGACTGAGCAAAAAACAATCCTTCAAAAATATTTATATGAACAAAAACTTAACCTATGTTATAGTATAAAAAAAAACAGGGAGAGGGGATGGGAAAAGGAATCTGTACATAAGGAAATTTTTTTTTTAATAACTAGAGAAATTGATTTTAACCATGTGGCTCTTCAACCTAAAAGTAACCTTCGATTCCAACAGAAAGTCTGTCTCCAAATGATTTGAGGAGATGAAAGCAAACGCAATCCAGCATAGGTCCCAGATGACGAGAGATGAAAACAACGAAAATAGGAAAGAGGCACAGCAAACAGGAAGCATACATCAAGAGGACCGAGGGTGTAGGTCACATGACCGGTATTTAATGACACACAAAATGCACAATAATTGAGTGCTGAATGAACACGCAGGATAAAGCACCAAGCCCATGTGAATACAGCTGTGTAAGACATAGACAGAAGAATCTGGAAGGAAAGTGGGAAAAGTTTAAATTAGCTGTGTCAGGAAATACGTGAATTTCTTCTGTTTCTTTGTCTTTGTCTAGTGTTTGCAGTTTGTCAGTGGGGAACTAGGCAAGGCTCATTGTGGCACACGGTAGAAACTGACTCCATCTCCCGTTTGCAGGATGGGCAAGCGGGCAGGCTGGAGGCCCAGGGAAGAACTGACATGCCGCTGGTAGAATTCCCTTTGCATGGGGTGGGGTGGGGTGGCGGAATCAGTCTTTTTTCCCTCAAGGCTTTCAACTGATTGTGTGAGGCCCACCCACATTACAGGGGGTAGTCTGTTTTACTCAAAGTCTACTGATTCAAATGTTAATCTCATCCAAAAATACCTTCACAGCACAATCTGGACTAGCAGCCTTTTTAAAAGATACTTAGCAGTTATATTGTAAACAGGAAAAAAAAATCTTAACAAAAGCATCGCAAGTTCAGCAGCAAGGCCTTATGAGACTTCGAGAGCCTGAGTCAGGTCAGTCTGGTGGTGTGACTCCCTCCAGGAGCCAGTAGCTCCTGAACCCCCATACCTTCCACCCCCAGCCTCTTCCATGCCAGGTAACTGCACCGAAGTTCACCTAGTCACCTGCCGCAGGGACCTGGGCTTCACCCTGGACACTCCCTCGGTCCCACTGCTCACTCCCAATCAGTCACCGAGTCCTGTCATCTCAGAGATCCCTCCACTCCACCCCTGGGCTTTTGTCAACCTGCCCCAGGTTTCCGTCATCTCACCTGGACTGTGATCCGAACCTCCCTGTGGACCTTCTCTCCCGTGTTTCTTCTCTGCCCTCTCTAACCGGCCTCAGCACGCCTCCAGAGTCTCTGAACAACAACGCACACCCTGTGCTCGGGGCCTTGCCTCTCTGCCTGTCTCCACGTGGGCTCCCAGAGTGTCCTCCAATTGGCCAGACGTAAGTGACTCGTAACACAGCGTTGCAACCTTTTGTGATGGAGGCGCTGAGATTGTGTTGCATCCCACCCCAGATGATGGAAGAACACGTGACACCAAGCAAAGACTGTAAACTACAGAACTTTAAACAAATCTATGTTTCCCAACTGAGGATGTAAAATAAAGCTTAGCTTTATTCCACTTTGCTCAAAATGTCCTTTTGGATAAAATTTGTGCTCAGGTTGCCTATTTATAGCCCCTGATGTGTATCCTATTATCTGAATATGCATCTATGGCGCCCTGTCGTGCCCTTGCACGTATTCCTGCACACACGCATTCAGTCCTTCGGCAAAGCTTTATGCGTGTCTCCAGCAGGCACCACATTAGGCATGAATACACCCAGATGTGTAAGAAAGGGCTGACATATTATGGTTCACCACCTCCATCAGTTTTTCCTGGCCACAGGCCTGGGATTGAGTAAGGGGAGTAAGTGCCTGCCACGGGAATAGACACCCATCCCTCTGCGAGTCTGTGAGCTGAAAGTTGTTATTTGAACATTTTATTGGAATGCCATACCCCCCAAAGGAATAAAAGTGTGTTTCTTTCTTTCATCAGACTGGTAAGAAAGATAAACAGCCCAAACAGGGTCAGCCTCCAACTGAGCTCATCTGTAACTCTTCATCATTTTAAAGAGAACACACGAAAGTCACCTCTTCCTCTTGGCTGTTTTTCCTGCTCTGCTTGGCAAACCCACCACCCAGGCCTCTTCCTGTCCCCTCCTTCCACCCCTCCCTCTCGGCATGGCCATGGGTTACTGAGTCACTTCTCCCCGACACATGTAACAGTGACGGGAACTCTCCCAGATACTCGCTAACCGTGAAGAGAAGCACATTTGTGAACCTTATTCCGTGGGTAGGATTGTGGCTATGCAACTCTTAGTGGGGCAAATACAGCATCCCAAAGTTTCTCTGCAAACATTTTAAAGTGTAAGGCAAATCAAACAGCTTCCTGCATCCTGCTTTCCACTGAATAATCTTAAAATCAAGTGAAAATGGCAGTGGGTAGCAACCAAACCAATCCTTTGTCTTGATGTACAGCTGACCCGTGAACAAGCCGGTGGTGAGGGGTGCCCACCTTCCAGGCAGCCAGAAATCCCTGCATAACTACAGAGTGGAAGTGGATGATTTAAATCCATTGCCAAATACTTTCTTTCCTTCTGAAGTGTCAGCTCAATCATCATGGCCACAGAGTACTTGGATGATGTGAAAAGGGAGACAACTGCATTTTAGGGCTCAGCTGTCTTTGTATGTCCATCTCAACAAAACGTCCTTTGTGGCTTCTGCACTGCCAGAGCCCAGTACAGTGTTTTCAAAAGTGCTACTGATAAATCACCGACAACGAGAATATCTGTAGGGGACTAACTTCTCGATCCGGTTCCACTGGATGGTTCAACTGCCTTCTCCTGGCCTCCTGTCTGGCCCCTGCACTCCAGTCACGCTGGCCTAACCCTGGTCCTTTACTAAAACCATTCCTCCTGCTTTCCTTTCTCGGCCTCATCCTGTGCCTTTCACTCTAAAAGGAAAAAAAAAGGCTCTCTGCTCTTCTCATCATCTAAATGATTCCTGTCCGTCCTTCAGAGCTGAAAGCAATAGCCACCTCCTCCTGGAAGCCTCCACTGTTCACAATCCTCCCTTCGCAACCAGAAGACAAGGACGATCCTTGAGTGGAGCAGGGGGAGGGAGGGCCCTCGTTACCTCAGCATCTGTATACCTTGGCTATTGTGATCTCTTTATATCCGGTCCTTCGGTCATGGACCACTTTCTTCTAAAACTCACTCTTAGATCTACAAAGGTTTACCACTGTAAAATGAATTTGACCACATCCGTCTCCTGCTCAAAACCTTTAGCTGTAAGCTCTAGGATGATGACAGAACTGGAATCAGGTCCCAGGAATGTGGCATGCTGAGCTCAAGCAGACCCCGCTCCCGCCTTTCCACGTTGCCCCAACACAGAGAAATATTACATAAAGTGTAACAAAAATTGCTTTAAATGCATGTATGAGCTGCAAAGGGAGTGGTAAAGTTATAACTTGAGGCCTCAGGTGTGGGGAGAGGGCAGGAATGATACCTGGATATGGCCCCCAAAACTAGGGGAGGGATTTTAACACTTACGCAAGGGCAGAAGAGCCCACATTACGTAAGGAGCTGGAACTGAGACCCTTAAATAAACTAAAGCCCTGGATGGGATGTCCTTTCATTAAAAGAAGATCTAAGAGCTCGCCCTACTTTCCCAAGAAAGCAACAGTAAAGTATCCCCTCCCTGATTCCTGGGAGATTCCCTGATTCCTGCCGTGACTACTGAAGGTCCAAAGCTACACCCCCCCCCAAGGGTAGGGAGTTAAAATCTACAATGCCTTCATTGTGTGGGGGTTTCCAAACTCAACTTTTAGTAGGAAAACGAGTCTCTGACTGGTGGACCCTGTCCAAAAGTGGAAGTTAGCGATGTATGGTCAGTGTGGGCTACAAACACTTGGGCTCGCCAAGGTACCCATTTTTAACAAGGCTAGGCTTCAAAGACACAGAGTATGGATGGTGAAGCATTAACTAGGATGTGCCTTGTTGACTGTTCTGTCCCCAGTTATTAGTACAAAGTCATACTGATCACTTATTTTTTTACTGTTGTTCAAGTACAGTTGTCTCCATTGCACCCCCACGTCCCCCTGCCCCACCCATCCCCTCCTCCCACCCTCGATCGTACCCTCCTTCGCTTTGTCCATGTATCCTTTATACATGTTCCTTGATGACACTTCCCCCTTTTTCCCCGATTATCCCCTCCCACCTCCCCTCTGGTTACTGTCAGTTTGTTTTTTATTTCAATGACTCTGGTTATATGTTGCTTGCTGATTACTTATTGCTACATAGCAGATTGTTCTTGCCAGTGTGGCTCAGTTGGTTGGAATATTGGCCCGTACTCCAAAAGGTAGGGGGTTCGATTTCTGGTCAGGGCACATACCTGGGTTGGAGGTTCAATCTGCGGTCAGGGCGTGTACGGAGGCAACCAATTGATGTTTCTCTCTCACACTGATGTTCCTCTCTGCCTCTCTCTCTCTATCTCTCAAATAAATATTTTTTAAATAAAAAATATTACCCTGCTATTTAGCAGCCTAAAACAACAAACATTTTGGGGGGCACAACTTAGCTGGCTGGCTCTGGTTCAAGGTGTCTGATGAGACTGGTTGTCAGGCTGTCGGCCAGGGCTGCAGTCACCTCGAAGCTCACTCGTGTGACTGTTGGCAGACCTCAGGGGATCTCGGTAAAACCCAAGCTCACTCATGGTTTTGCAGGCACACCTCAGCTGCTTGCCATGTGGAACTCTCCAGTGGTTGCTTGGATATCCTTATGACATGGCAGCTGGAATGAAAGAGAGGGAGGGGTGGGTGGGAACCACAGAGTATCCAGGATGGAAACCACAGCCTTTTTATAACCTAACATCAGTAGTGGCATCCATCCCTTCTGCCCTTTGTTAAAAGCAATTCCATAAGCTCGGCCCGCATTCAAGGGGAGGAGATTTTGCAGGGGAATGAATATGAGGGGCAGGGGATCACGGGAGACTCTCTGGAGGCTGCCTAGCACAAAAGTCTGGTAGATGCTCCACAAATATGTGTTCAGTGAATGAAAGGGACAGGAACTAGAGAAAGGGGAGTAAAGTTGGGAGAGAATTTTATAAAGTGGGTTATGTGTTTAGTTTCAGCATGTCCTATTTTGGTTCCGATGACAAGCGCCTGAATATGGCCAGTATAAAGCCTATAGAGAGGATCCTGGGAAGGGAGCTCTGAAGACTTTGGGGATGGTGAAGCCACTCAGCAGGAAAGCTGCTTACACAAAGCAGCCAAAGAGTAACCAACAGGCAACAGCAATCCAAGCAAACATCTGGCTTCAGGCTAGGAGGGGCTTGCAGAAAGGGTTTGCCAGGTCAGTCTGTATACTCTCTGATAATGATGCACATTTTGCACATTTGCCACCACTGCCCCTCACGCCTTTGCCTCCCCCCCACTTCTGAGAGCCTCCCTTGAACAGTGTTGGGCCATGGTCACTAATGTTTCTGTTCCAAGACTATGGCAGTCCCAGAGGTGCAGGAGCCCAGCTGCAGAGGAAGGAAGTCAGACACTGGGCTCCTCCCTAGAACCTCATTTCGACTGATGGCTTCCTGCTTCTCCAGAAGTTAACATGGAGCATGCCAAGAGTCGTACCTGGCACCCAGCGTGTGCTCAGGAAACATTAGCAGGCACTATTACCCAGCAGCAGAGCCTCAGTTACCTTTACTGTCTTCTTTCCACGTACACAGAGCTGGTCACCAAGGCCACACGCTCCATTCAAAATATCTCTTACGTTTTCGTGCGGACAGACCTGCCGATGAGATGCTGATGTCTAGGATTCTATGCAGTGCTTTGTGGGAGGGAGAGGGTGATGGGTGTCAGCCTGAGAGGACTGCCCATGGCTGACAGTTTCAGGGGCTGGGTACACGGTAGTTCACGTAACCATTCTATCTCCTTCTGAATTTTAAAACTTTCCACCCTAAGAATTAAAATGACAACAAAATTACCTTTCTTGGTGATTCTCACCTTTCTGTCCCACTGTATAGACATTTAAAGAAGCAAGAAGATGCTTGATGAGCAGCAACGCTGAGACGCTTGCTCCCTGGGAAGGCTGGCGTGTCACAGGAGGGCCACGGTGGCATGTTCCCTCAGTGCCTCTGCCTGGGTCCCCGCAGGCTCAGAAACTGATTCGTCACCACCTCAACTGTGGCTTAATTGAGGGGCAGACTCATATGAACGAGGCTCAGGAGAGTGACAGCTACTTCGGGATGCCCATTTATTCTCCTGTAATGGAAGCTGTGCCTGCTGGAAGAGTGAGACACTTGAGTCCCTTTGCCTGTAACTTCTCTTCCTCTAGGCAAGCTCTACGGAGTAGCTTCTGAGCTGGGAATCGGAGCGCTGAGAGGTAGCCGTGCACTGCTTGTTTACTGGAACCGGGCCAAGGGTTCCAAAATTCTCTCCCACAAGGTCAGGACAGGGGAAGCACCGGAGTGCCGGGTAGGTGCTTGCTGTCACGTTGGCCTCTGGGCTCTCCTTTTCTTCGCTCCCAAGGCAGATCAGACACCTCCTACTGAAAGGCACTTCCCTTTCTTCAAGTGCTTTAATACCTTCAATCTAATTACTGCTGGATGTGCAGGCTAAGGAGCCGTTTTCTCTCTTTAAGGTGCCTTTGGATATTTCCAAGCTTATCGATGCTGTCCTGAACTTTAAAACATCTAATGGTCACATGATTTCTCTTAGTCCCAAATTCCTAGGAGCGTGAAGGGAGTGGGGCATTTCAGAATCCTGTGGCTATGACTACTATCTATACAATGGAATACCTTCACCTACCAAAACAGGCCTTGTCACCTGTCCCCGTATCTCACGGATTGGCCTGCTCTGAAGCTCCCTACACTCCACTGCCAGATTCACTTTCCAGGAACATTAAGATTCTTTCTAATGGTGTCCTATGGCCTCCCAGAGTCATGACCTGCCCCCTGTCTATCTTTCTGGCTCGATTCCCCCAGGACCACCCTTGCCGCAGTAAACCTGGACGCGCTAACATCAGGGGAATGGAGACTGAGCTGTTTTATCGTTGCGTCCTTGTTCACATCGTTCCCTTGAAAAATTGAAACTGTAACTGTCTTTCAAAATATAGCTCAAATCCCATCTTCTTTTGAAGTCTCCTGATTGCACCAGTTGTAGACGGCAACAACTATCTCTTGTGAAAAAACAACAGTCATCAGGACAGGCGTCCAGGGTGTGTATCCTGGACAGTCACACAGGGCCTGTGCCCATGGGCTCACACTTGGCCTTGTGTTCTACTGTTGCTGCCCTGAAAGTCTTTTTGCTTTTCAATAAAAGGATGCCCATGCCCTGGCCAGCTGGTTGAGTTGGTTGGAGCGTCATCCCATACACCAAAACGTCACAGGTTTGATTCCCGATCAGGGCTCATGCCTGGACTTCCAGTTCAATCCCAGGTCAGGGCACGTACAGGGAGGCAACTGATCGATGTTTCTCTCTCACATCTGCAAATAATGACCATTTTACTCCTTTGCAATTTGGTACCGGTGTTGGGCGAGGCAGGGTCTCAGGGAGTCACCAGGGTGGGGTGAGTGGAGGTCACCAGATTAATAGAGATTCAAACTTGGTGCCGCATGTGGATGCAGCGCCAGCCCATTTTGCATCTCCACCCCTCCTACCAGGCTTAGCATGGCTTCCTTTTTGTGTCCTCAGTTGTAGCACTTCCGTTTAGGTGGTTTCAGATGGTTTTCCAGGCTGGCGGGTCTACAATGTAGTTGTAATTCTGATGTGGTCTTGGGAGGAGCCGAGTGTGGTATCTAACTCCACCATCTTGACCAGAACGTTGATTTGAATTTTTATGATGATTAGCAACACTGAACACCTTTTCATATACCTGTTGGCCACTGGTATGATTGGTGTGTCTTCTTTGGAAAAATGTCTATTCAGATCCCTTGTGCACTTTTTGATCAAGTTATTTGATTTTTTACTATTGAGTTGTGTGAGTTCCTTTTACATTTTGCACTGTAACCCCTTATCAGACATGTGGTCTGCAAATACTGTGTCCCATCCCATTGGTGGCTATCTTGTTCTACCGATGGCTTCCTTTGCCGTACAGGTTTTACTTTGATGGGGTCCCACGTGTTTATTTTTGCCTCTGTTGCCTGTGCTTTTGGTGCCATATCCAAAATATCACTGCCAAGGCCAAGGTCTAGGAGCTTCCCTCTGTTTGCTTTTAGAAGTTTTCTGGTTTCTGGTCTTACGTTTAAGTCTTTAATACATTTTGAGTTAACTTTATGACATAAGATAAGGATCGAATTTCATTCTTTTGAAATGTTTAATCATTTCGAAAACATTTTCATTTTGCTCTGAGACTCGTGCATTAAGTAGCCAGACCGAATAGCTGTGCCCACTGAGGAAAGGACTTAGAGCCCTGTTTTAAGTGACCTGGGTCTGCTCAGAGCGTAGGGCTCTAATTTCTAACAAAGTTAGTCACCGTGCTGCAAAATTACTCAGTTCCCCCCTCATTTCAGTGAATTCAAACTACTGAATATTTACCAGTCTGGTTTTAAACAAGGGACAAATAGTTTATTAATCTTCCCAAGAAACAATTACATTTTCAAGAAAACAAGCTGAAGTAGTTTCTAATTGTGCCGTTCCAGATGCAGACATTCGAGGCCAGGGACGGCGGCAAGCTGCACTGGCCCTGGGGTTTGAGGTTGGGGCAATGCGGTTTCACTGGCTCCCCTAAACTGTTCTGCTTTTTCACAGCTTTCCCCTCTTTTTTTCTGAAACCACAGTTTTCTAAAACAGGTGTTTCTCCCAGCGGTTCTCATGGCGACAGCAGGAGGGCTGGGGTTCTGTTCATCTCGTGGCACTGAATGGGCGGCCGCGCTGTGTTAAGGCCTCTGACCGGGGAAGCAGCGGGGTGGTAGTCTTGTGCCCCTCACGGTGCTTCACAATCTAGGGGAGTGTGAAATGTTCTTTGCATGACTTTGTGCTTATCTGCCATAGCTCTTTGCACATCGGAGCCTTTCGATAAATAGCCTGCGAAGGAAATTATAAGTAGATCGCCGACCACACTAGCTCTTATGAGCACCGCTGCGTCCTGAAACCTAGCATGTCCCAAGCCACGCACCAGGACTCCTGTGCTCATCACTCCAAGCCAGTGACCCAGCAATTGCCCCCTGAAAACCACACCTTTGCAAGTGTTGGCATGGACAGGTAACTGGGACACAGTGACTGTTTCTAAGAGCCATATGTGTTTCTGAACAATCATCTACTCAATACCTAAAACATTAAGCTTGGAAGTTCTCTATTTCCACAAAGTATAACATTACACTTGTTTCTTATTTTGAAACTAATGCAGAATTTGTGTTTATAAGAATTGTGAGTTTCTATGCATTTATTTACTTAAAAGAATATTTCTCATTTTGACATTTCCCGACTTAATCAAAGGTGTAAAACCTTAAGAAGGAGAAAAATTGCTTGAGTGTCTGTGAAAATTCTGAGAAACTACAGTAGAGATACTGGACGCTTTAGAGAAGAAATTAAATAATCCAGTGACTGAAATGAAACACAGTGAGGGTGAAGAAAGAGAATACTAAAGAAAGAGAAGAATGTACGGAAAGGAAAAGAGGAAAGAGTGAGCATACACAGCTACTAGATGTAAATAATAATTTTAAAAGATATAATGTTGTGGGACAGCATATTTAGAAATTTGTTACAAACCTGAGGAACACAGTAAGAAATCGAAGTGCACCAAGTAGATAGTTATTGATAACCATTCATCTGTGTTAGAACAGCACGCTACTCCAGCCAAAGGCAGTCTCCCCGAATCTTCTACACAAGCCTCAGAGCAGGTTCACAGGAATGAGAACACTGAGGATCAATAGTAAGTAACCTGCTCATATTCACCCACTTGGTAAGCAGCGGCAATGACTTTCAAGCCAAGGACTGTCCAAATCCAGGGCCACCTGCTTCCCCTTCAGCACTCAGCAGTGGGCGACCTTTCTGATCAGAGGTCTGGGGCAGGAGAAGGGACCGAGGCTGTAACTCGCCATAAAGTGCCGGCCATAAAGCGTGGTGATATCAGCGAACGTCCCGCACTTGTGGTTAGCAAGCACTGTCGCTAGAAGTGCCTTCCACGGAGCAGGAATAGTGTGTGTGTGCGCCAGCATACCAGACGGGGCTTGTAGCTTTAAAGGTAATTTATCTGTGACTTGTGACTTGAGCAATGACACATGAGCTAGCACCATGTCCTTTGCTATCCAACTGTGTCTGCTCTCCACATTACTCACTTCTTTGTGCCCGACCGCTGTCTGTAATTATGTTTCGGAGAACTCACATCAGTCTGTCCATAACAGGTCAAAGGAGCAAGGCGATGTCCTAGGCTAAAGTTTTAGGGGCCATCAGGGATTTTAGAGGCTGAAAGCCGGACTAGTGAGCCAACACTACCATTACTGCCCGATCTTAATATTCTACCCCAGCCTTCCGGAAGCCAGGACAACCCAAACCGAGCCAATGGGCTAGCACAGGACCAAGAGCAGCTAGTCCTTGTTGCAGCCTAATCCTGCCTGTCCATGTCACCCCTGCCATGTATGCAGCTGCACCAGCCTCCAGCCTTTACCTACCGTTACCTATGCCCCTTCACGCCCGCTCCGATCTCAGCAGTCAGATTCCCGCTAAATCCCCAATTCTGGACACTATTTCCCATTATTACACATAGACAGCATCTCCCAGACTGTGACAAGAGGGAAGTGACTTTAGTCAACATGGAACCAAAACTAAAGCCAAGCAATTAGCCAACCAATCAAAACAAACAAAAAAAAACATCCATTTTTATACATACCAATGGCGAGCTTAACACCAAGGGACAGGCTTGTGTAAAATAATCTTTCCTATCTCCCCCAAACCCTTGCCCCGCCTGGTTCTCCATCAGAGCCCTTACTGGAGCCTCGGACAGGTTACACACGTAATCGTAGCCCACTGCCTGCCCCCAGGTGCTCTACAGTCTAAGATCGAAAGGAGCAGGCCTCTTATCTCCAACAGCGCCTGCACAAGTGAGGACTTCACACACTTACTGTGACTGGAGAGGCACCTGGCTCACCCCTTCCTGATGTTTATTTTCCAGGTCATCCCTGAAGTTCACTTTCACCTCATTTAACTTGTAAAATGAGAGACCCAGGCTGACAACGGGGGTCTGTATTTTTCCGCACTGTTCCCACCCTCCCACATGGATACAACACAGTGAGTGGCCGTGACATTCTCATCCCATTTCCCATTATTTGTTGTGGTTTCAACTTCCCGCTTTAGTTTCCCATTAGTTGACCTAGCACTCAGTTGGGGTCTGAGCTATTGGAACATAAGGATAATCTAATTTCGTAAAGAAAGAAACAAGAATTATGACTAATATTTATTGAGTGCTTCCTCCAAGCTTGTTACCTAGCTTCTTCGCCCACACAACCAACCCGTGAGGTGGGCATTGCCGTTACCATCACCCCACTTTGCAGTGCAGGAAACCGAGGATGAGGAAGTAACGCACCTAACGTAGCACGGGGTATAACTAACAAGCCAGCTCTGTCAACAGGAGAGTCTACGCCTCTAAGGAAGAAAGGAAGGAGAAAGCAGGCGGAAGGAATGGGGATGGTATTTGTGCTTTGCTAAACCATTATAGCTGTATCCAAGAAACTTCAAGTTTTTAAAAGGCAATGTTTAAAAACTCTCATTTCAGTGTGAAAAGGTGAGGTTGGGGCTAGAGAGTTTCTGAGTTACAATAATGAAGTTATCATTACTTTCTGCAGTAAAAATAAAAGTGCTGCAGCTTCATAAGTATACAGCATTATACCCGCTGCTGAACAAACTCAGGGTGAGGGTTAACTGCGTCATTAGCACAGGCTCCCTCGGAACCCTTATCGCTCCCCCCCCTCTCCCTGGCATGAAGCACAAAGCCAGCCCTGGGTAGCTCTGCTGCCCTGGGTACTCCCCTCCCCGCCTCCCTGCCCCGCCTCCCTGCTTTTTTTATTTCCTTTTAAAAGTGCAACCCAAAGCAGTCTGTAAATGCAAATCAAATTTCTTAGCTAATCAATTGTGTTCTCACCAATTCGAGAAATGGAAACTCAGGCTATAGAGGAAATAACTGAACTTGGCCTGCATGCCCGGTTCTATGCCAAGGTTCTGGGTTCTGAGGGAGCCCACACAAGGTCTCCTACGCAGGCCCGTCAAAGGAAGGAGGTGGATGGGAGGGACGAAGGGGAGTGAATGGGCGATCAAATGGAAGCAGAAGACAAAACCACCTACTTCCTCAGTTTGCCCAGACTTTTGATCTTGAGTGAAGCCTGCTTTCTAGTTTGGGAGAAGCCAGCTGTCCAGCTGGGCAGGGCTGTACTCCATGAGATGAGGTGAACCAGCTTCCTCTGTTCTAGTATGAAGGGGTGGCCCCTAGCACAGCTTCGGACAGGAGTCCTTGCCCTGGTTTTAGCAGTGATTGTTCTGACCGTCACAAAACTCCCTTAAAACCTAAGATATTTTTAGTTCAAAAATGATGTTTTTGAGAACTTTGGTAAGAGAAGTGGGCTCTTGTGCCTGCTCTGGCCTGATTTGTGACTGCGTGTTATTTAACTACCCTGGTCTTGTTTCTATGCATGAGGGGATCAGCATTTCATCACTCCATGAACTTGGTAATTACATCCAAGACACATGCCAGCCAGGGAGGTGTATTAGTGGGAGCTGGAAGTCAGGCTCACCTGAGGATTACATTAGTGATGGCACTTCTGGGCTCTACAAAACGATGCCATAGTGGTGTTTACTAACTCAGTACTCTGGGTAAGTGATTTCACTTTTCATCTAATGTTTCTATTAATTTGCATCGGTCATGATGAGTTTGGTGTCTCCACAGTTACTTCTAAAAATGAAACCATGACTACAGATATTGTTCAAATAGGAAACTCTTGGACTCTGGTCTTGCTTTCTTGGAGCCAAGTGCCCAGGTGGATTGGTTGCCCGGAACACATCAACTGAAGGTGTCGCGGGAGCAGCCCTGACTTTGTACCTTGCTCTCAAAACATATGCATTGTTGAACTGTTCCAGGCAGTGCTGTACCCAGCTTTCAAATGTAAAAGAATATGGAAAACTCATTCCTTAGAGTATTACCGAAGTTCAAACGATGGCTTCTCCACACACTACTGTGTGCTCCTTTTAGTCAACATATTTATTTTGAGCCCTGGCTGGTGTGGCTCAGTGGATTGAGCACTGGCCTGAGAACCAAAGGGTTGCTGGTTCGATTCCCAGTCAGGGTACATGCCTGGGTTGTGGGCCAGGTCCCCAGGAGGGGGCACGTGAGAGGCAACCACACATTGATGTTTCTCTCCTTCTCTTTCTCCAACACTTCCCCTCTCTAAAAATAAATAAAATCTTCTTTTAGAAAAAGATATTTACTTTGTTTATTAAAGTGTAAACTCATTTTACAAGTAAAGTAATAAACATACTTCCAAAAAATTCTGACAATAGCATCTGATGAAACTTCAGAAATTTTCTAGGTATTTACAATGCATTTCCTACATTTTACACAAATTGATTATGCTCTACATAATGTTCTCTTTACCTTTATTAGCAGCTCTTACCATTTTCTTGTGGGCTTCCCAGAACTTTCTTTGTATGGATGTTCCATATTTACTGAAAACGGTCCTATTAATACATGTACAGGCAGCTTTCTGTTTGGGGTTACTAGAGAACAACGCTTTACTGAAACTCTTTGCTCACTTGTGCAAATCTGGCAGCAGGATACATTTCTGGAAGTAGAGCTGCTAGGTCCAAGGTTATGGTCATTTTCAATTTTGATAAGTATTACCAACTCAGCCAAGTTATTTCAGCGAGCTTGATTTCTTCATCTCTGTAAACAATGGACACCGTGACTTTCTCCAAGGTTTTCTACCAGGATCGAATTAGATTTAGGTGCGTACAAGCTCAGGACGCAGTGAGGAGGCTGCAACTGCCGGTTCATCTCCAGCCTCCCTTTTACTTACACAACCGTTTGCGAATATCATGACGCACTGGAGTGTTGGACATGAACCCCACAAAGAAAACGCCTTACAGAAAGCTCTGTGCCCTTAAAACATGCCCGTTTTAAACTCCATGGTTGAAGGTAGCTCGTGAAATCTCTGGAGGTCCAATGGAGTATTTTCCAAAGGACACAAATTTATTCATTGTAAATCCCGCTTTCCTAGCCTCGTCGGGTCACCTTGATTTGACAGTTGCTTCTTTTAATGTACACATGTGCCCCATGATACACCCACAGAATGTGCCGGACTGATGTACCACCTGGATCCAGCTTCCAGTCGTGTCTTTTCGTCTTGAGTGGAAATCTGGCTGCTCAAGCCAAGGCATTCATTTATTACTAAAATCTGGAGGCCCAACAAGGAAGCAAAACATTTTGATAAAAATGTGGAAAATTTTAGACCTCTCATTTGCAATCCATTTTAGGCAATTTAGTTGTGTCTTCCCCAAACCTCTGGGAGCCGTGAGGCATTTTTAAATTGATGAAAAGTGCAGAAGGAGGTTAATAGGACATGTGCGAAAGACGCTCCAGCTCGTGCTAACTCCAGGCAGAACCTTCTGGAAAGGCCAGTCGAACCAGGCAGCCATTGCTCCTCTCGGTCCTGGCTGTTTATTTCGCACTCATTTCGCTCGGCCCAGGGCCGACCCGGGCCAAAGATCCCCGTCGCTCACCGGGTCACCCGGCCCAGGGGACGGAGAGGTACCCTCGGCTTCGCGCCCCACTCGGGCAGAAGTGTCACGAGGGGGCCGGTCGGGGCGCGGGCCCCACAGGGCGCTCCCCGCGGGCGTCCTCCTGGCCCTGAACGTTTCGGCGGGCAGCTCGGCGGAGGCGAGGGCGGGGGCCCGGGCGCAGGCCCGCCCGTGCGACGCGACCCCGAGCGCTGGGACAAAGGGCGCAGGCGGCGCGGCCCGGGGCGGAGGCTCCGGCGGGGGCGGGGGGCGGGCGCGGAGGCCGGGCCGGCCCAGGGCACCGGGCGCGCTTCCGCCGGCCGCCGCGCGCGCCGCGGTCCCTGGGAGGCTGGCCGGCGGGGGCGGGGGCCGCGCAGCCGGGGAGTTTCAGGAACTGGCGGAGCGGGCGGCGGCCAGAGTCGCCGAGCGCCCACACTCGGGGCCGAGGCGGAGCTGCCGCCGCGCCGGGGCCCAGCCGCAGCTGCCCTCAGCGTCGCCTGCCCGCCGCGGGAGAGGAGCCGGCCGTCTCGGGCCGGGGATCCGCCCGCCATGGCCACCAAGGTGAGGGGCGCGCGGCGCAGGCCCTGGCGGCCCCTCGGCCCCTGGGCAGCGCGGGTTGGGTCGGGGCCGCGGGCGCGGAGGGGGCTGAGGGGCCGGCTTGGGCGGGGGGGGGGGGGGGGGGGGGGGGGGGGGGGGGGGGGGGGGGGGGGGGGGGGGGGGGGGAATCCCCGAAAGCCCGGGCTCGGGTCACGCGGGGCGAGAGCGTTCGGGACCCGGCTGGAGGTGAGGGAGGGTCGCGGGCGGGACCCCGGGCGTGAGCGGCGCCGCTTGCAAAGTTTGCGCCGGAGCTGGGGCTGCGGCCGGGCCGAGGGAGGGAAAGTTCCCGCAGCCCCCGCGGGACCCCGATCACGTCCCCCGCGGTGCCCACTCCGCACAGCCCCGCACGTCCGGCCGCCGCGGGCAGGCGCGTCCCCTCGGCCGGCCCGGGCTGCGGCCCCCGCACGCCGGCCGGTTTGGGGGCCCGACCCCCGCGGGCGGGGACCGGACGTCTGAAGTTCAGGCCCTGCCCCGGGGCACGGAGCCCGCAAATTGAACGCCCCGCGCTTCCTTCCTTCCTTTTTCTTTTCTTTCTGTTTTTTTCTTTTCTTTTTGTCTTGCCACCGTTTCAGTGTGAATGGTATTTCCAGCGTGAATAAAATACGACGTGGGAAATGACTGTGCTTTCAGTAACGCGGTTGCCTGAAAAGGCCCAGGCCCGGCTTACGTGGTGGAGCTGGGACTCGTGCGTGGTTACTGGCCGGCCGCGGCGTCTGGCTTGGTCGAGGGTGTCGCTTGTGGAATTACTGGTCACTCTCTGCCAGCCGAGTCTGCAGGAGTCACCCTTCCCCGCGCCAGTTCCCGGGGCGTTTTCCTTAGTTCTGTGTGTAGCCTGGGGAAGCCTGGGCTGCGGAGTGGGGAGCCCTCCAGGAGCTAGTCCTGTGGTTGGTTGGACGGACTGTGATGGCTGCATTGACACTTGCAGGTGGTTCTGTAATAATACCTTCATAAACATCAGCACCCTCTTCCATATTCATGTTTGAAATCTCCCACGTTGCTTTTGGGGGTGGGGAAAACCTTACTTTTGTTGTTGTTGGGCTTTGGTTAGAGAGATAACTTAGGAAAGTGGTAAGAAATGTGAAGTCCCGGGGAAAGATCAGGTTGGCTGATGTCATTTGTTTTGTGCTCGGAACCTCTCTAGGTGCAGTGTTTATTTTTTTAAAAAATGGAGATTTTTCTCCAAGGAACCTATTGCCTGCTGTCACTTCTCGTTAAAATATATTGTCTGTGCTCTCTCTAGATGTGCTAGAACTTGCTTCCTTTTCAAAACACGTATAATTTTGTGTGGATTTTTTAAAAAAACAAAACTGAACTCAAGTTAAGGATTTCTAAGGGAATTTGAGTTTGAGGTTTGTTGCCACACATTTGGGAAATTACCAGTTACACGGTCTTGTTTTACACTCATCTCGTAACCTTCGGGGCCGTGTGCGGTAGGTACCTATTTGGTGGTGGTCAAGCGCGGTGGTAATTCTCTTTCGGATCTACAGTGCCTGCTACGGGCACCGCCCTTTCAGCGGGGCCCAGCCCAGCAACTGGAGCAGGGTAGGTCGTGAAAATTTTATTCGACAGGTGCACCTGAGCTTAGTTTTCCCCTAAAGTAGAGAACAGTGCTGGTTGATGTGCCAAACCCGAGTTGCATGTGTCCTCACGGATACAAGCCTTAGGGCATGCGTCAGCACTTCCTCCTTGGTGGTCTGGCCTGCTCCAGTCCAGTGACTCTGGCTTTTAGTTTCTTTTACCTTTCTAATCAGCATTCCACATGGGACTCATTTCCATATGTATGTGGCGACAAACCACTTCCGTTGTTTTAAAAAAGGAAGAGCAAGGAAGCACGTAATAAAAAAGGACCCTGACTCAGTTTTCTGGTTTTCTTGCTTCCTGGTGATTCTTGTATCAAACCAAACTCTCGTTTTTCAGTTGTTCCCAGAGAGTAACGTGGTCTTTCTTGGTTCCCCTGCACCTGCCGCCCACATCTCGGCCCTTACCGACATCCCGACATCCCAGCGGTCTGGGCTTTGTTTAATCGGGTGTGTGGGGAGAACACACTTTCAGTGACTAGTAGCATCCAACTTTTTGTGAAATTGAACTCACGTGGTACTCAGGCCCTTGCAGTGAGCGCTGACAAATAAGTACAGTGCCCGGATATCTTAGGCAGTGTTGGGTTTCCCTTTGAATTTAGCAGAGAATGGCTTCGGTTCTTTGGATATGATTTCCTTATATATTGTTCTTGTATGTTTTCTTGAAGAGACACTTCTATCATGATTTTTAAAAAAACTTTCCTGGTATAGTCAGAGTAAAAATTATCTTTGAGAAGAAGAATTTGAATTGGTCAGTTCTTCGCTGCCCACGAAAGTCAGTCAGTACCTGCATATTTTAAAGGGATTGCTGATCTGTTGAGCGGCACCTGGTGTGCTGAATTCAGCTGTGTCGCTCCGAGACCAGTTTGGACCCCTTTAACGAATGCAGGGAAAGGCTAATGCCAGTGACAAAGTCTTCTCTTTCAAGCTTCAGAAGAGTATGTTCTGACATGGTCATATGGTGAGCTTAGGGGTAAGTTAAGTTTTGTTTATTAAATCTTGGGAAAGAAATGATCTTTTGGTCCATAACACCAGAAGGCACATAAAGAAAATAGTTAATGAGCGTTCATCCATAGCTGTACAACTTAGTTGTGATTTCCATTTCAAAGTTAACCTTTGGTCACTAACTGGAACCTTTCCTGCTTACCTAATCACTTTTAGGAGAAACCGTTGTAACAAAATTCTAGGAGTTCCGCGGGCCATTTTTTTTTTTTTTTTTTTGAACTTTTCTTTCCAGTTCAGATGTCTAAAGCTACACATTTGTGTTGTGCTGCTTGTGTGGTAGAATTAAGTGGGGGTAGGAGGTTGAAACACTGCTAGGAAATCAGCGAACTGCTCAGGACTGCTCACTGTGAACATTGCAGGGACCAGTTTAGAAAGCAGGCTTTGCGGTCTCTCCTGAGCAAAAACCTTTATCTGAGAAAAAAAAAAAAATAGAAATGGCTTTCTAAAGAGTGTTCAGGGTTAAAGTTGGTTTTGAGAGTTTTTTGAAAAAGAGCATGGAAAATGCTAACCTTTTAATTTTTTGTAACAGTAATATTTTTAAAAGACTCTTAAGAGACTTTTGTATAGTCAAAGAAAAATTCCGTGACAGTAGAAAGGTAAACCAGTTTCTTATTAAACAGGGAATAGATTAGAAAGCATAAAGACTTCTGCAGAGTTTTTCTCTGCTCCCTGTTTTTATTTTTATTGATTTGTTTTTAATCCTCACCTGAGGATGTGTTTATTGATTTTGAGAGAGAGGAAGAGAGAGCGAGCTCCTCGTATGTGCCCTGACTGGGGATTGAACCTGCAACCTTTCTGTATACAGGATGACACTCCAACCAGCTGAGTCGCTTGCCCAGGGCACTGCTCCCTGTTTTTATGTGACCATCGGAAAATTAAATTACAGTTTTACTTTAATTGCCCACCTAACACTTTGTAACTTTGCATGTGCTATTCTTTATTTTCTGGAATGCTGTTCTCTGACTTTTTTCCCCAGGTACCTTCTTTTTATACATTGTCTTAGTTCAAAGCCTCACTTCCCTCTGGAAAGCATTCCTGATCTGCCCAACCCTTGTGACAGGGTCACATATGTCCCTACTGCTATTTACGGTATGTTCCTATGGCCAGGGATTGTCTGCCTTAGGATGCTATCAGCCCCAGGGGGCTGGTACTTTGTGTTTGCTCACCTTGGAAGTCTCTGGGATCAGCAGGAACTGAAGCTCTTGATAAGCTGTTATTACCCAAGGGAGTGCTGACTTTTCTTACCCGTGTACCTCTCTCTCCAGTTTGAAGTAGCGAAAAGATATTCCAGTGAGATAAGTAACTGTTAGAGAAAACTGTCTCCAGCTGTAAGCTTTCATTCATTTAATCGTGCATTGTAGCAAACTTGTTTTTCAGTGTACGTGGAACATGCACACCTGTAGCTTAGGTATTAGCAATGTTTCTTAAATGTAATAATTCACTGTTATTAATGATTACCTGAGAGGTTGGTTCTTATGTTTTAAGATAATTGGAACAAGCTTCATACTTCTGAAACTTTGAAAAGATTTATCTTAACCCATGAGTTGTTAGAGGTGTGTTTAATTTTTTTGAGTATTTTACTTTTTAAATAATAGCCTTTTTATAAAAAAAGAATTTTATTTATTTTATTTTTAGAGGAAAAAGGAGGAAGAAAGAGGAGAAAAACATCACTGTATGGTTGCCTTTCACACGCCCCCTCCTGGGGACCTGGCCCGAAACTCAGGCATGTGCCCTGACTGGGAATTGAACCAGCAACCCTGTGGTTCGCAAGTGGGTGCTCAATCCACTGAGCCATACCAGCCAGGGCTGAGTATTTTATTTTTAAAGTAATTTTTAATTTTAATTTTTAATGTTTCAGTTACAGTTTATATACAGTATTATATTAGTTTCAGGTGTACAATATAGTAATTAGACATTTTATACAACTTATGAAGTGATCACCCCGATAAATCTAGTACCCATCTGACACCATGCATAGTTATTACAGTATTATTGACTACATTCCTTATGCTGCATTTTACATCCCCATGACTATTCATAACTACTAATTTGTACTTCATAATCCCTTGGCCTTTTTCACCCATTCCCCCAACTACTGTCCCCTATGGCAGCCATCAAAATGTTCTCTGTATCTATGAGTTTATTTCTGTTTTGTTTGCTCTTTTATTTTTAGATTTTGCATGTAAGTGAAATAATGTGATCTTTGTCCTTCTCTGATGTTTCACTTGGCATCACACCCTCTAGGTCCATCCACGTTGTCACAAATGGTAAGATTTCGTTCTTTTTTATGGCTGAGTCCTATTTTACTGAATGTGGACCACGTCTTCACCCACTCATCGAGTCGTGGGAACTGAGGTTGCTCCATGTCTTGGCTGTTGGAAGTAACGCTGCTGTGCGTGTCTGGGTGGGTGTGTCTTTTGAATTAGAGTTTTGGGTTGCTTTAGGTAAAGCCCAGGAGTGGGATCACGGAGTCCTTCTTTGGGTCTCGCTGTAGCTTTTGCTTTAAAGTGGTTCTGTCTGGTGTAAGCACTGCTACCCCAGCTTTTTTTTTCTTGTAATTTCCACTTTCATGAAATATCTTTTTCTCTCCCTTTACTTTCAGTCTGTGTGTCTTTGGATCTGAAGTGAGTCTCTTGTGGGCAGCACATGTAAGGGTCTTGTTTTCTTATCTATTCAGTCACCATGTTTCTTTTGATTAGAGCATTTAATCCAGTTGCATTCAAAGTAATTGTTGATAGATAGGCAGTTATTGATATTTTAGTATTCATACTTTTTATCTTTTTAAATTTTCCTTAAAGAAGCCCCTTTAACATTTCTTGTAATACTGGTTTGGTGGTGATAACTCCTTGAGGTTTTTCTTGTCTGGGAAGCTCTTTATGACAGCTTTGCTGGGTAGAGTTATCTCGGGTGTAGGTCCTTGCTTTTCATCACTTTGAATATTTCATGCCGGTCCCTCTGGCCTGCAGTTTCTGTTGAGAAAGTAGTTGACAGTCTCATGGGAACTCCTCTGTAGGTAACTGCTTTTCTCTTGCTGCTTTTAAGATTCTCTCTTTGGGATTTTAATTATGAGGTACCTTGATGTGGGCCTGTTTGGGCTCATCTTTTTGGGGACTTTTTCCATTTCCTGGGCTTGTATGCCTATTTCCCTGGCCAGGTTTGGGAGGTTTTCCGTCATTATCTCTTCAGACAGGTTTTCGGTTTGTTGCTATCTGTCTTCTCCTTCTGGTGACCCCATGATGCGAATGTTGTCCCAGAGGCCCCTTAAACTATCTTCAATTTTTACATTCTTTTTGCTGTTTTGGTTGGATGTTTTCTGCTCCCTTATCTTCCAAATCGCTGGTTTGATCATTTGTTTAATTTAATCTACTGTTGAGTCCCTGTGATATATTCTTCATTTCTGTTACTGGGTTGTTCGTTTGTGACTGGTTCTTTCTTATGTTTTCCATCTCCATTTTTGTGTTTCCTGTCTCTTTGTGCAGTTCCCACTGAGATCACTGAGCTTCCTTGTAACCAGTGTTCTGAACTCTGCATCTGGTAGGTTGCTTGTCTCCATTCTGTTTAGTTCTTTTTCTGGAGTTTTGTTCTGTCCTTTCATTTGGTACATGCTTTTTTGGGTCTCCTCATTTATTCTGCCTCCCTGCGTTTGTTTCTGTGTATTAGGTAGAGCTGTTATGTCTCCTAGTCTTGGTAGAGTGGGTTTTTGTAGCAGATGTCCTCTGGGGTCTGGTGGCACAGCCTCACTGGTTACCTGAACCAGTTGCTCCAGGTGCGTTTGCTGTGGGAGCCCTCCCAATATAGTGGAGCCTTGATTACTGCTGGCGTGTCAGTTGGAGGAATTGACTGACCCTCAGGCTGACAGCTGTGAGGACTGACTGTGGCTCCAGAGGGGGAGCTGACCCTGTGGAGCAGGAGTCACTTTTGTGAGGCTCTGGTACCTGCTGAGTCTGCCCCTTAGGTGTGTCATTTGTAGGGATGGTTGGGTGATACTCTGGTGGGGTCTGACGCTGGCCACTGGGTGTGTTGGTGCTAGGGCCTCTTGGTGCAGGCCAAGGTCACCTGCTGCTTGTGCCCTGCCCAGGGCCACTTGGTATGAGCTACCAAGTGATCTCCAGGTGCTTGCCATTGGTGCTGGGCTTGGCTAAGCTGCCTGGGAGTGGCTAAGCTGTGCATTGAGGTCAGCTGCCACTAGTGTTGGGCTTGTGGCTGCTTAGCAAAAGGTAAGGGGCACGCCCAGACCAGCTGCTTGTTTGGGGTTTGTGAACCTTTGAGAGATTTTAGGAAAGTCCTCAGCATGAGCCAAGGCAGGCCATTTGTATGGAAAAGCTGCTGGAAGTGGCCTGGGTGGGCCTGAAAGTTGGATAGGGCGAGGCCTCAGGAATCACCAGGGCAGGGCAGGGCAGTGTTTTGAGGTTGAAGGAGACTCAGATATGGCCAATATGCAGGCCGGGTTGTGGGAGGGCTCAGAAAAAGAATAATGGCCTCTGCTATCACTTCTGTCTGGGAGAAAGCTGCCCCTCCAGCCCTCACCCGAAAGCCAGAGAATTCATTTTCTCTGCGTACCCCTGGCTCCTTTGGAGCTGCTGCCCCAGCGCTGGAGCTCAGTGTGAATGAGTCCTAGTAAGTCTGTGCAGTCCCTTTAAGAGGAATGCCTGGGACTCCAGAAGCCCTCAGTCTCTCAGCCACACTCCCCGCTGGTTTTCACAGCCAGAAGCTACGGGGACTTCTCTCTCTGGCACCGAGGCCCTGGGCTGGGGGTTCTTCTGGTGTGGGGCTGGGACCCCTCGCTCCTCAGGGGTGACCTCTGCTGCGAGAATTCTCCTCCTGATTTTTAACTGCCACGTGTGAGTGTGGGACCAGCCTGCTTTGTGTCTCCACCCCTCCTGCTGGTCTCAGCGGGACTTCTGTGTGTCCCTGGTCTGTTCAGTGCGACTTCGGGTGGTTCTCAGTGGTGGTGGTTCTGCAGTTTGGCTGTGATTGCGATGTTGTGGTGGGAGGAGGCAAGCCCAGCATTTACGCACTCCACCATCTTGACCAGCTGCCCCAAGTGCGTGTGGAAATTTTTTTAAGTATAGGGTTTTTCTATTTATCTTTTGGTTAATGATTGCATTATGATCAGGGAATCTGATTGATACGAATGCTATCCTGAACATTTGTTGAGGCTAACTTTGTATCTAGCATATAATCAGAAATGTTCCACCTGTGCATAATGTGGATATTCCCTAATTGATACGCACGTGTATATTTTGAGTGTGCCCACTAGATTGAACTTACTAAGTATGCCTTTCACGTCTGCATCTTTACAAACTCTGCTTGGTCTGGTATATCTATCTGACCTTTTGTCTACTTGTCAGACATGTTAAAGTCGTGGATCTAAAAAAAGTCTCTTGAGTTTAGAATTAGTATTATCTTCCAGGTGACTTGAACTTTTTTTAAAAAGATTTTATTTATTTATTTTTAGACAGAAGGGAAAGGAGGGAGAAAGAGAGGGAAAGAAACATCAATGTGTGGGGTTGCCTCTTGTGTGCCCCCCCTCCCCCCTCCCCCCTCCGTGCTGGGTACCTGGCTGCAACCCAGGCATGTGCCCTGATGGGGAATTGAACCAGTGGCCCTTTGGTTCACTGGCCGGTTCTCAATCCACTGAGCCACACCAACCAGGGCATGACTTGAACTTTTTATCATTGTGAAGTAATGTTCTTTGTAGTAAGACCCTTTTGTCCAAAGTTAATGTCATTTCACTAGCTTTCTTTTGGTAAATATGTGCCTGGTATGTTAAAGGCTGTAGCTAAATTTCACCTTTTTATCTAGTCTGGCAGTCTGTGTAGCTAGAGAGTTTTCTCTGCTTTTGTTTGTGTTTGCTGATATGTTTGGATTTCTGGCTATCTTCTTACAGATTGAGGATTCCTTCCTCAACTTTTTGGAAGGTTTGTCCCATATGTTGCCTTTTTTCAGTGGTTATCATAGCATGTATGTTACTGTTTCTCAGCTCAAGTCTGAAATTACTCAGTATTGTTACCCTTCTCCTGAGGGGAAAAGACGTTTGGATTCTTAATTCCAGCCGTCTACCCCCAAATAGCCAGTTACTGCCTGGTGTTTGAATTCTCTCTTTTCCACCGCAAATTAGACATTTTTTAAGACTTTTTATACAGTTAATGTTTATTTAGATTTCATCACATTTTACTGCATTTTTTGCCTACTCTTCCTTTTTACATTCCAGTACTTTCTGGCATGATTTTCCTTCTGTCGAAAATGAATTCTTTGAAATTTCCATTAGGGAAGATTTGTTGTTGGTAAATCCCTTATGTGTGAAAATGTAGTTTACTCTATTCTTGAAATACAGTTTCCTCGGTGGATAGTATTTTCTCTTGGCATTTTTGAAGTTATTATTCCCGTTTTCTCCCAACTTACAAAGTTACTGCTAAGAAGTTAGCCATCTAAGGCTGTTCCTTTATCGATGATCTGTCTCTTCCCTCTGCCTGTTCTGAAGACCTTCTCTCTGTCCTCAGTATTTTGTAGCTTCACTGTGGTGTGTCCACGTATGGACTTTATTTACCCAGCTGGGGATTTCCTGGGTGTCTGGGGGCTTTCGGGCGCTCTGGAGCAGCGTGGTTCGGCAGAACTTTCTGTGATGCTGCAAATGCCGCGCATCCGTGCAGGTCCATCTGGCAGCCATCTGCCACGTGTGGTTAATGAAGACTTGACGTGTGGTCGGTGTGACTGAGGAACTTTGTTTTTATTTTTAATCTAAGTAGCCACATGTGGCTAACAGCTCCGTGCTGGGGAGAGTACAGCAGTAGAAAGTTTCCAGTGATGATTGTTCCATGAGCATTGCCCGCTCCCCTTTCTCTCTACCTGGAACTCTGGTTAGTGTGGAGAAGTCCCACAGAGAGGCAGCTTCCTGGCCCTCACTCAGCCTGCTGCCTTTTCGCTGCGCTGCGTTCTGGGTGATTTCTTCGACTCCCACTCAGTTCGCTGTTCCTTTTTCAGTTGGGCCTAATCTCTAATCTGTTCTTTGGTTTTGGGGGATACTCTGACTTTAGAATCATACTTGGTTGTATCTCAGATCTGCTTGGTCATTCTTTATAGGCTCTCATTTGTTCCTCGTCTTACAGCTCCACTTAGGCGTAGTAAACATCTGTAGTTTGGGTCTGGTAATTCTGATATTTGAAGTCTGATCAGCCACCTATTTCTCCTCATTCTCACTCATGGTGCCTCACTTTCTTGTGTTTTATGATTTTATTTTACTTTTTTCTGTGAGTTGCTCATTTTCCGTGGAACTTCATCGGAGGGAATTTTAACAGCTAAATTGAAGTTACTCCACAGAGACCGTCTTTGTTTATGCCCGTCTCCTGGGGACACCACCTCTTGGGGTCGTTCTAACTTTATTTAGTCCTGGCTAATGTTTTCCCAGCTGTACTGGGCAGCGTACACATGGACCTTGGATCTCAGGGGGATCCCTGTTCTCCTGCTCTGTGCCTGTGATGGTGTTTCTTTGCTGTTCCCTGTGCACAACAGGTTCTTCCCTTTTGCCCTTCTGTCGAGGTCCTCTCGGGGTCTGGCTTCCAGCTCCGTACAGGAGCCCCACCCTTCTCCCATACAGCCTTCAGATCTCCACCCACACTCAGGGCCGCCGGGGTTTGGAGGAGGCCCCTGGGGTAGAACCCTTTCTCATCACGTGGTTTTCCTCCCAGAGTGTCTTCTCTCAGCTACGACCTCTCTAGGTCCTTTCCTTTTGTGCTGACTCAGCAATGTCTTTTAAATGTCTATTAAATCTTTTAAATCTCAGTGTGTGTCTTTTGCTTTTAACATTTTATTCAGCACTTCAGTGTTTCAGTCTGGCGGTGGTTACTGTATCAGCCTGCCATGTTTGCCAAAACAAAACCAGGTTAGAGCACCTTGTATCACAACAGACTGGGAAGGGAAGGGAAGGGAAGACAAAGGGACAGTCTATTTTTGGAGGAAAAAGGTGAAAAGGCAAAGTTGGTAAGCATTTTAGTTGAAACCAAACCTGGAGTCAAGCAATCAGAATCACAGACAGTGCCCTGGCTGGTGTGGCTCAGTGGGTAGGAGCATTGTCCGGTAACCAAAAGATCGGGGTTCGACTCCGGGTCCAGGTGTGTACGGGAGGCAACCAGTTGATGCTTCTCTTTCACATCAGTGTTTCTCTCCCTTCCTTTCTCTCTTCCTCTTTCCTTAAAAAGCAGTGAAAATATGTCCCTGGGTGAGGGTAAAAATAACAGACTGTGGGCATTTCGCTTTTTAATTGGTACTTCTCTCACCCTGTCCTGCCTTTGACTATCAGAAACACATGTGATAGATTCAGCCCATTTATTCATTTTCAGGCATTGCAAATGCAGTGCTTAAGGATGTTGTTCGTATGACTCAGTTCTTCTAAGTTATTTTTAGTGTCTGAAAATCAAGTCAGGTAGTAGTATTACCTGAGGAGGGAGGATCTGAAAGTCGCCTGTGTGTGGTGGTATATTAAGTCAGAGATGTGTCACCTTAGGGATCAGTTAATGAGGGTGAAAGATGCAGCTTTATTCTGGGAACTATTGCCCCTCGTCATTCACTGGCTCCTTCATTTGAACTCTGAGTGAGCCCGTTGTCAGGTCCTCAGCTCCACAGTGGGACGTCCCCTGAAAGGCCCTGTCCTGGCCCAGGGGCTCCCGCTCGCACCTCCTGCCAGCGAGGCCCAGGGGAGCTGAGTCCTGAAGTGTTACTTTTTCTTTAATTCATTCAGTGCATGTTAGCCCTTCTACCACCTCAGTCTCTTTTAAAGTAAGTGCCTAGTACATCGGAGTCCGGTCTTTGTCTCGCAGGGTCCCAGGCGTTGAGGTTAGCAGACCTTTCAGCAGCTCCTCTGTACCTCTTCATGCCAGAGGGAAGGGTGCTAGGGTCCGGGCCTTGCCCACGAGAGCGGACATTCAGAAATTGAAGAGCTCTTTGAAGTGCACCCGCTAAATGCCAGTTTAAAACGTTTCTGTGTTTCCTAGAGCCCTTCCCAGAGGGCTTGAAAACGGGGGTGCACGTCTGTGTCTCAGGGTGGCTGCACTTAGCCACTTCTTTATCAGCTCTCAGCCTGTTTTGTGTTCTCAAGATTTTGAGTAATAAATACTTACTGTTTGAGTAATAAGGAAGAAAACACGTTCATTTTTTTTCTTAATTTAAAAACTTATTGTCACTAACCAGGCATCTAAATCAGATTCCCAAACTTATCCACCTTCTGTTCATTTGTTTTGAATTATACTAAGGTGAAGAAAATGTTTTTAATTAGTGCTTTTAACTAGTCAGTAGCATGTCAACAGAAAAATAGAAAAGTGCTAATGAGTTCAGAATTACAGATAGAAACTTAGAGATTTATTTAAGCACCACATTTTCCTACTTCTTCCAAAGGAGAAAAAGTATTTTTTTTAACTTCTAAAAATACGTAAAAACTTAATAAGCAGCATTAAACCTGAAAACCCTAAAAACTGCGACTTTCTAAACACAGTTGAGATTTCACCTACCTCCCGGCAGCCTTCCCTCAGGGGCCACGAGGAAGTGGAGCAGCTAAGCCTTTGTGGGTCAGTAGCAGCCGCTTGTTGTTGTTTTTTTCATCATTTCTGTACTTTCCCCACCTTCATAAGATTTTAGAGCCAGGAGTTAATTTTAAGATTTTTACAGCCTTTTTGTTGACGTGCCACACTTAACTTTGTCCTGTGGCTGCCATTTACCGGTAATTCCGTAAAGCAGGCTCCTATGCTTATGACCAGAAATCCCCCAAAGCTAGGAATCAGTAGCCTCTAGAGCGCCAGGATCTGTAGTTACATTAGACTGAGCCGTCCGAATCATTTAAAGCTGAGATGATGCCAACAATTGTGGGGCTTCTTATTTGTTTTTTGTAAGTTTTGGTACTTAAGGCCACTTCTGGGCTAGTCTTTACAACTATATCTACTGTTTTAAAACCCACCACCCCTTTTGTTAAGTAAAAACATGTCTTGCTCTTCCTGTAGTTTGTATTATAAAAGTGATAGGTGGGATTCTCTAAAATGCAAGTATTAAATATCTCCCGCCCCCAGTCCCCTCTGCTCCGACTCATTAGGGATCCCTTTTAAAGGAAGGTTGTGACATGGGAATAAGCTTCCGTCTAAGAGAGAAATTGGAGTCTTACTAAAGTGCATCAGTGTTTTATGTGATCATGTTTCCCGAGTGTCAGGCATTAATGAGAGAGCCGTGCGTGGTACCTGAGCCGCATTCCCGTCCCCTGCCCGGGAGCGTCTTGCATCACAGATTGCTGGACTCCACTGCAGAGCTTCTGGTTCAGGAGGTGGAGCCCAGAGCACATTTTTCTACCAGTGCCTAGCTGGTGCTCATGGGCTGGGACGACGCTTTGAGAGCCACCATGTGGAAGATGGGAAAAGAAACCTGTAAGGACCTGGTCTGGCCCTTGTTCATCCTTGGAGTCTATGGAGCATAAAATGGGTGGGCACTGGGGCTCTGTGTGCAGTGAGTATTGTCTCTTGTTTACAGGACTCTTCATTCTAACTGGGTCTGAGTGGTGCCGAAAATCAGAATATCGACAGTCCCATCGGCTGTGCTGTGTTGGGTTGATCGGTCACGTGTATCGTGTGTGAAGTGACTTGACACTGTTGGGGTCTGTAATTGTCACGGGGCGAGGTGACTGTGGCTGGTCATCCCTTTTCCTGTGGCTCCTCAGTCGGCCAGGGGGCCTGCCACACAGTCTGTACGTCGTCACACTTCACAGCTGTCAGCCTGCATTTTAAAAGTGGCTGTATGATGATGATTTTTAACTCACGTGGGGGGATTATTATGTAAGAGAATCCTGTTTTTGAATTATTTTGTAATTCAGATAATCTGTGATCTTTGTGTGAACCCAGTCTTTTAAAAACTAGGAACACTTCTAGTTTTCATGGTCTGTGGTTAACATGAGGATGTTATTATATGTAAATACCAGGGGGTGTTTGTGGGAAATGTTAAGTATTCTACTAAAAATTGGGAGTTTTCCCCCCTATAAACAGGCTCTCCCCAGAAGTTATAAATACCGCAAAGTCAACAATGCATGCACATTTTCCTATGCTCCAAGACTTTATAGTCTAACGGGAAGCAGACACTTGAACCTTCCAGTTAAATGTTACAGTTGCTGTGGTAGCACAGGCTTTGGAGTCAGAAATGAGTCTCTAATCTGTTTTCCTGCATTCATTGTCATTGGAAACTTAAGAGTAACAATGAATTTAAGTCAATAAAGAGGCCGCAGTTTGAAAACTTCACGTAGAAATAAATGCTAGTTAAATGCTCTGATTTACACTCATCATAACGCAGAAGAGGGTCACTTCTCTGCCTGAGTAGATTACAGAATGGCCTTAATGAGAACATGGGCAGTTGGAGGTCTCTTGGAGCGAGGTCTTTGTTGAGCTGACTGCGCTTGCAGGACAGGAAGTGCATTTCCAGTCTCCTGTGTTGGGATCCAGAATGTTACCTGGGACTCGTCCCACGGAGCCACTGGAGCCGCTGGTGGACCACACGTGCTGTGCAGCTCATCTGTTTCTGTGGCCTGTGCTGTTCCAAACCCCTGTGCCCGCAGACGTAGTGTCTTGGAACGGTGAGAGCGGACCTGCTCCTTTAATGTCCACGTTGGCAGTTTGGTTGGAGTGTATGAAGTGTTTGGTTGGAAACCCCCAGAGTTTATATTCCAGATTAGGGATTCCCAGCTCTGAGTCTTCAGGGCGAACAGAAATGAGCAAACATTGTTATACATTGTGTATCTTCTTCACACTTGCAGCTGTTTAAAAGTATATGTAGATTATGACCCTGGCTGGTGTGGCTCAGTGGGTTGAGCACCGGCCTGGGAACCAAAGGGTCGCCGGTTCAATTCCCAGTCAGGGCACAGGCCTGGGGTGTGGGCCAGGTCCCCAGTAGGGGGCACGTGAGAGGCAACCATACAGTGATGTTTCTCTCCCTCTTTCTCCCTCCCTTTAGTAAGTCATATAATGTCTAGTCACTGGGTTGTACACCTGAAACTGTATAATATTGTATGTCAACTAAAATTGAAAAATAAAGATTATTTAAAGTCAAAAAATAAAATACGGACACATTTAAAAATACAAATGACTTCATAGGACCTTTTTGGCATTAAGTATTTCTAATGAAAGGTACTTGTGTATAATTACTGTTGTTTGTGGGGAATGAATGTATGTAAGGGATTAATTTTGAGGTTGTTGACTTCCCTCTGATTCAGAGTAGCTATTACGTAAAAGCCCACTTTCTTTACTAGTGTTTGGTTTTCCTCGAGTTTTGCCTTGAGAAGAGAAGTGTCGTTGTGTCTGTCAGTGCAGACGCAGTGACTGGATGAAGTCGGCTTCATGCGATTGTGGAGTTTGTGTGTCAGTGCCGTTGTGGGCACACAGCATGGAAGTCGAGAGTCTGGGTTCCAGCCCCAGTCAAACCCAGCTGTGTCACTTTGGAAAGTTACTTAATGCTTCAGTTTCCTCATCTGTAAAGTGGAAGGAATAGTATGAACTTGTGTGTGATTTCCATCATACCATCCAGATGAGGGCAAAATGGAACTTAGTTTTTCTGTATAATGTATAACAACTTGTGTTTCCGTCCTGTTGGGGAAGTAGAACTACAATCTCTTAGTTCACAGGCCTCCTCCTGCCTGGGGTTAGGAACAGCGAGTGGGTGGGGTATCTGTGCAATGCCATGGGGGGCGTTTCATCCCCAGTCCCCTCTGGCAAAGCACCCAGGTGTCACCGCCCTGTAGCCTGCGCCCTCTGAGTATCAGTTCTCTCCTCGGCTTCCTAGCTGTGCCTGGGGGGACTGGAACCATTTGCCTCTGTTACACTCACTGCAGAAACTCAAACACGTTCTGTCCTAAGGACACAGCTGTTTCCCTCCTGTCCGTTTGCCAGTTCACCGTGGCGCTGGCACCAGGGGAAGGTTCCTTCCTAGGCTCCCTGCTGTCCCGGGGCTCAGCTCTGGACTGTCCAGGCTTCAGGGGCAGGAGTGGGGGTGACAGAGGCCTTGCCTTGTCTCTCCTGTGCGGTCCTTCTCACAGCTGGTGCCCATCGGGACCGGGCGGTCTCTGTTCAGGCCTTGAAGACGTGGCAGCTATGCCCTGTCGCCGTCCTGTCCTGAGGCAGCGGGCACTGCTGGTCTGGGTTGGGAGGGTGGAAGAAAAGATAAGGACGAAAACACCCCTGAAGATGAAAAACTGACATTTAAAAAATATTATCTCTATAAAATTTTCTCAAGAATTAAGTAAAAATTTACAGAAAGGGCTTACCAAAGTGTGGCTTATAGCAAGGGACAGTTGCTAGTGTTGAGCGGTGTTACTCATTTTATTACAGAAATAAACTGTAAACAGGGCTCTGCTGCACCCAAGGTCCAGGGTCTGTCCACCTTAACTGCATTCGAGGGGTTCAAACAGGCCTCGTAATTTCACGTTACCCTTGTGGAGGTGATGAACTTTTCAACCTGATGCTTATCCCAGACTCTGCTAACCTGCTGTCCCAAATCCCAGTATCTGGCAACTTGAGGTCGATTCTGTTTGCTGTTGTCACGGTGTGTCTCGTTAATTCTGGTAAGTTAGCTTTGGTACATGAAAGCAAAACAGAAACGCGGCAGAACACCAGAGCCATGGAGGACAAAGGGCAACCAGCTCAAAAGCATGTTGCTTTGCTAGAAAGTCGCGGCTCCACTGCGTGTGTTTAGCCGGGCCCTGCTCCGAGCTCCCAGCGGGAGGTCGTCGTGCTCTGCGTGATCCCGCTTTGATGACCTCACAATGCATTGCCTGTAACTTCCATTTTTAATTTTTTTAACAAATTTAGAAACCATTTCAAAGCATTGTGAATACAGAATCCTAGCCTTTTAAAGATTGTTCCCTATTTGTCTTAACTGTAAACTTTCAAGCAACTTATTTTTTATCAAAGCTTCTCAAAACATTCCACTTATTTTCTTGAAACAATTACTTTTTCACACTCTCGTTTCATTAGGTAATGATTCAGTTGCTTCACCACAGTAGTAAGTACAACGGGCACCAGCAGGTTCAAGGACCATCTTGGTTACCATGTAAGTCAGCCGCTGGGAGAGGAATCGCTCCAGCGGGTAGTAGCCTGCCAGGTACAAGAATTCAGTGCCCCACATGTTTTATACAGAGCCCAGGAAGCATCAATAAATCTGGTAAATTGGTCATGTGGAGTACAGGCGTGTGGTACTCTCCTGGTAATGCATCATATTGTTGAGATTTGCGGCTGGTTACCTGGGCTTGCTTAGGTTGGAGCAAGGCTCTTGTGGACCCATCAAGCTTTGAGTAGAATTGACATTGGGTGATGAGTTCAGTATTTGTTAGCTGGATCAGCTGCCATTTGTAAATCAGTATCCTGTGTTGTGTCCTGATTTATCAGAAGTGTTTCTGTAACATTTTCAGTGAGAAGGGATCTTACACAATTATCTAAAAAAAACAGCAATGTAGTTTACTGAAGTGCTGTGGTATAAAGACAATGATGTCATAGCTCTTTAAATTCAGGGGATGTTGTTCGTGTAGGAAACCTAGTGGCTACACTTGCCTTAGAAGGTCTTTTCTTCTTCCTTAGGGGGGAAGGGAAGACTGAATCCTGTGAAAAACACACGTGTTCTGCTGGTGCTGAGGGACATACCCTTTCTTGCCATTCCTCTTTAGCCTATACTCAGTGCTTACTGTTACTTGCAACTAAAGTTTACTGTAGCGATGCAAAAGAAATGCAAACAGTTTCTCTTCTGGAGGCCCTCCAGTGTTTTAAGAAACAACTTAGACAAGACCATATTCAATGAGAAAAGGAAAGACAGTGCCCAGTCACTGAGCCTCAGAAGAGCCTCTCCCGGCTCCCCTGCCTGCCCCCTCCTGTGTTCTGTTTATCACACCATGTGCTCTGTAACTGTTTCTCTTTCCCATCAGCCATTGAGGGCGGTGGCTCTTGCATGTTTTCGTACCCTCCTGGTGTGATCAGTAGTAGCTATTCAGTAGGTGGTTTTTTTCAGTAAGAGATGTACACCACCTGGGTGTTTTGGAAAGGGCCCAGGCTTCACCCGCTCAGTCCTGGGTTGT
This sequence comes from Macrotus californicus, assembly GCA_007922815.1. NCBI lineage: Eukaryota > Metazoa > Chordata > Mammalia > Chiroptera > Phyllostomidae > Macrotus > Macrotus californicus. The sequence continues at coordinate 19,845 of VMDR010000396.1, read as the reverse complement.
AGTCCCAGCTTCACTGCTTTCTTGCTCTGTGATCTTAGGCAGAACGAATCACTCTGTAACTGCCAGAGCCCACCACGTTTCCTGCAGGGGTGTTAAATTGCTTATAACGTGCAGGATAGCCCCAAAATAAAGAATATAAAGAATTGTCCTCCGCTTGCCTCTGTGCTGTGTAATTGCACCAGTATTGAGAAACACTGGCCAAGGCTAATTGGGCCCAGATCTGTCCCTAGAGCTGGACGTGGTGTTACCTCACAAAATGGGGGGAGGGTCACCCCGTGCAGAGGGAGGAAGAGGGCCTGGGTGTTGTAAGCGCTCTGCTGTGTTGACTCCGTGGACGCTGTAAGCGCTCTGCTGTGTCGACTCCCGTGGATGCTGTAAGCGCTCTGCGGTGTGGACTCCATGGACGCTGTAAGCGCTCTGCGGTGTGGACTCCGTGGACGCTGTAAGCGCTCTGCGGTGTGGACTCCTTGGACGCTGTAAGCGCTCTGCTGTGTCTACTCCGTGGATGCTGTAAACGCTCTGCGGTGTGGACTCCATGGACGCTGTAAGCGCTCTGCTGTGTCTACTCCATGGACGCTGTAAGTGCTCTGCGGTGTGGACTCCGTGGACGCTGTAAGTGCTCTGCGATGTGGACTCCGTGGACGCTGTAAGCGCTCTGCTGTGTCTACTCTGTGGACGCTGTAAGCGCTCTGCGGTGTGGACTCCGTGGACGCTGTAAGCACTCTGCGGTGTGGACTCCGTGGACGCTGTAAGCGCTCTGCGGTGTGGACTCCATGGACGCTGTAAGCGCTCTGCGGTGTGGACTCCGTGGACGCTGTAAGCGCTCTGCGGTGTGGACTCCGTGGACGCTGTAAGCGCTCTGCGGTGTTGACTCCAGTGGTGTGTCACTAGGTGGGGGATTGTGGAGTGGGAGACAGCGTTAGGTTTTTAGGGGGGTTAGATTATAAAGGATCTGAAACGCCAGAAAATGAATCTGAACCTGACCCTAGGTAATCCGGGGTCGTTAGGCATTTTGAGACATAGCATGAGCCTGTTTCATCAGGAGCGCCCTACCAGCTGTGTGCGGAGTTGGCTCCAGGCAAGGAAGCCTGGTGCCAGGACCATCACTTACGGGGTCGAGACACCCGGTGGCCCCAGGACAACTGACGTCACAGAGGGTGCTGGGCAAAGAGCAGGGTTGAATTCCAGTTCTTCCGTTTTTTGGTCATCCTACCTCGAGACAGGCGACGTGATGCGTGGAATTGGTGTGAGCTGCTGTGCCTCCGGCGACCCTGAGCAGAGCCCCTGTGGTAGGGCTGACCTGAAAGCTAAGGAAGGTGAAAACGAAGTAGGTGAGGAGGAGCCTCAGGCCTGGAGACGCTCAGTCAGTCCCACTTCACGGTGCTTCTGCCTGGTTTTCCCTTGTGGTGGCGGTCGCTAGTTTGCAGGAGGGATTCTCGCCGAGGGAAGAGCAGGAGCTGGCAGAGCCTGGTGGAGGAGCCTTCCCTGCCTCCCGGAGGTGCCACTTAGGACCCTTCAGGGAGCCTCCCTGGCTTCTCGAATTTCACACGGGATGAGTCCCTCGTTCTGTCATCTGTCTCTTCCCGTCTCTTGGTTGCTGTGTAGCCTAAGTCTCTTCATTGGGTTTAGTATGGTTCCTTCTATTTTTGGTGCAGTAAACTTCGTTAGCTCTTCAAATTGTATTTTGTTTTGCTAACTTAATTCTCTTTGGTAGTCTTATTTTATTCTGTCTTCAGTCTTACACTGTGATACAATAGAAACCAGCTGTTGCTCTGTGGTGATTTTGTATCAGCTGCATGAATCTAGAGGAGAAATCGCCCTAAAGGGGAACCACTGATAAGAATAAATCATACGCGTGCTGGCCTTCCTCCAAGTGTCCCGTTTAAAGCCGACCTCGTACTGCTCGTGTAACCAGCTGTATGTGTCTTTATGGGCGACCTTAAGAGGAAGCATATTTTGAGTAGTTTAATTTTATGTTTTAATTGCAGTTGACATACAGTATTATATTGCTTTCAGGTATGCAGCATACTACTTAGACATTTATATCACAGTGAATCTGACAACAGGCATAGTTATCACAGTACAGTAGTATTGACTCTGTTCCCTGTGCTGTACTTTGCATCCCCAAGACTGTTCTGTAGCTGCCAGCTTGTACTTCATAGTCCTTTCATCCTCTGCCCCGTCCCTATGCGCCCCCTCCCGTGTGGCAGCCATCAGTGTTCTCTGTGTCTATTTTGTTTTTGTTCATTTGTTTTTTAGATTCCACATTTAAGTGAAATAATGTGGCATTTGTCTTTCTCTGACTTATTTCACCTGGCATCATACCCTCTAGGTCCATCCACGTTGTCACAAATGGTAAGATTTCGTTCTTTTTTATGGCTGAGTCCTATTTTACTGAATGTGGACCACGTCTTCACCCACTCATCGAGTCGTGGGAACTGAGGTTGCTCCATGTCTTGGCTGTTGGAAGTAACGCTGCTGTGCGTGTCTGGGTGGGTGTGTCTTTTGAATTAGAGTTTTGGGTTGCTTTAGGTAAAGCCCAGGAGTGGGATCACGGAGTCCTTCTTTGGGTCTCGCTGTAGCTTTTGCTTTAAAGTGGTTCTGTCTGGTGTAAGCACTGGTACCCCAGCTTTTTTTTTCTTGTAATTTCCACTTTCATGAAATATCTTTTTCTCTCCCTTTACTTTCAGTCTGTGTGTCTTTGGATCTGAAGTGAGTCTCTTGTGGGCAGCACATGTAAGGGTCTTGTTTTCTTATCTGCTCAGCTCCCCTGTGCTGTTTGATGGGAGTGGTAGTCCATTTGCGTCCACACTAACTGTTGATAGTTATTGCCATTTTATTATTTATATTTTTCATCTTTTTTTCCTTCTTAAAGAAGTCCCTTTAACATTTCTTGTAATACTGGTTTGGTGGTGATAACTCCTTGAGGTTTTTCTTGTCTGGGAAGCTCTTTATCTGTTGTTTGATTCTAAATGACAGCTGTGCTGGGTAGAGTTCTCTTGGTTGTAGATTCTTGCTTTTCATCACTTTGAGTATTTCATCCAGTCTTTTCTGGCCTGCAGAGTTTCTGTTGAGAAAGTAGCTGACAGTCTGGGAGCTCCTTTGTAATAACTACTTTCCTCCTGCTGCTTTTAAGATTCTCTCTTTGTCTTTAACCTTTGGGATTTTAATTATGATGTGTCTTGGTGTGGGCCCCTTTGGGTTCATCTTGTACCGGACTCACTGTGCTTCCTGGGCTTGTACGTCTATTTCCCTGGCCAGCTTAGGGAAGTTCACCACCATTATTTTTTCAGACAGGTTCTTAATTTGTTGCTGTCTTTCTTCGGGTACCCCACGATGCGAATGTTGGTGCGCTTGACATTGCCCCAGAGGCTCCTTATACTGTCCTCATTATTTTCGATTCTTTTTTCTTTTTGCTGTTCTGATTGGGTGTTTCCTGCTACCTTATCTTCCAAATTGCTGGTTCGATCCTCTGCTTCATGTGATCTACTGTTGATTTTCTCTAGTGTATTCTTTTTTTTTAAGGATTTTATTACTTTATTGTTGTTCAGTTACTCTCTAGTGTATTCTTGATCTTAGTGATTGTTGTCTTCACTTCTGAGTGGCTACTTTTTATGTTTGCCATCTCATTTTTGTGTTTCCTGTCTCTTTGTTGAAGTTCTCAACTGAGATCAGTGAGCATCCTTAGGATTTTGGGTGATTGCGGTTTAGTTACAGACAAGACACCTTTATGGTGCTGCGCCTCGTTCCCAGGAACATGACATAATTTATTGATAGACTTTCTTTGGTAAGGTTGTGTATGCTTTTAGCTATCTCATCTCTTCTATTTTGTTTTTGTTGCTATTGGGAATATCCTTCCAATTATTTTTTCAATCAAGTTATTAATTACAGAGAAACTTGGTTTTTGCCAGTTTATTTTAAAATTGATATAATTAAATCATATTCTAATATTTTTTCAAATGACCGAGTGTGAGGGATTCCTCGTGGACATCGTTGCCAGCGTTGCTGGATCACCTCCACCTCACGCACTCCACAGGAGTGGAGGCTGGTGTTGCTGGTTGACCACCCGCCTCAGGTGGGTCTGGTTCTCGAATGATCTGGTGAAGTAACAGATTGCAGAACCACCTTTTGTGGGAATAAGCAACCCAGCACTCAGCTTTTTCCCTTGAGCTCCAAGGCTAGTCCAGAGACCTCGGTGGGCTGGAAAGACAGAAGTTATGCAAGAGTTTTAGCACGCACAGCATGTATATGTATGCGTATGTAATGTTCAGAAAGCCCAAAGGTTACGATAGCTGACATTCACAGGGCCCCTTGTGCCCATCACTGTTCTAAGCCCTTTATAATTATTACTGCATTTATCATTTGTGTCATGAGGCTCTTGCTGTTATCTTTATCTTATTCCTGAGGAATTTCAGAGACTAAGCTGTAAGGAATTCGGCCCAGTGGAACCCGTGTGGTCTGGCTTCAAAGCCAGCTCAGTGGCTGTGTTGCCAGTAATTACATTTACTACCCCTTTTGTGGGGGGGATGAAAAGAATGGTGGATACACAATATGGGGACCCGGGGTGGCAGCTCAGACAGACACTGTTATTGGGAGAGCATGGTCTCTGGGGCTTGGAAATGTGTGGGTGTATTGTTTTCTTGTTGTTTTTGTTTGTATTTTGCAGTGCACGTCTTTTTACAATCAAGAAAACAATAAAGTGATTTTAATTCGGGGTAGGGGGAAGGTTATTTTCTTAATCGCAGCTAAGCAGGTTTTTGTGTGCTTTGCCCTGGAGGGGGAGCAGTGACCTTGAAGCTGCGGTAGAGAACAAGGTGAGTATGCTGAAGTGAAGGACCTATGATAACCGCATCGCGGCAGGTAGAAGAGTGTAAGCACTATGGTGTAGGCAAGCACAGCTCCGATGCGTGATGGTTGGACGGGCACTGTCACATCTGTTAGCTCTTGTGTCCTTTGGCAGAAGAGGAACATTCTTTAACCTTTGCTTTTTAAACTTCATTATGTTGCTTTTGTTGTTGCTATAAAAGTGTGTGTGTGTGTGTGTGTGTGTGTGTGTGTGTGTGTGTGTGTACACGGGCACAGTGAAAATCGCAGGACTCAGAATGAGCACGGCAGGAATATGTAGCCTTTCATACAGATTGTGTTTGCCTTCCAGTCACCTTCCGAGTTAAACTTTGGGACATTTTGTGCTGTGCTATAACCAGGGAAGATTCTGTATACTAGACTGCAGTATATTCAACAGGATTTTGAGCTTCCTAGGAAAAGTACAAGACAGTGCTTTCAAAAAAAAATTTTGTTTTTAATTAGGCAATAAGTTCATGTTAAAAACAAGACACTAGCCCTGGCTGCTGTGCCTCAGTGGATTGAGCGCTGGCCTGCAAACCAAAAGGTGGCTGGTTCGATTTCCAGTCAGGGCACATGCCTGGGTTGTAGGGGGCGGGTGAGAGGCAACTACACATTGATGTTTGTCTCCCTGTCTTTCTTTCCCCCTTCCCCTCTCTAAAAACAAAATAAATAAAATCTTTAAAAAAAGACAAGCAGTTGTCACTTTAAGAAAAACAAGACACTAAAACGGTGCAGAAGGGTAAGACTGAAAACCCCTCTCCTGTCCACCCCTTGGCCAGCTGTCATCTCTGCAGAGGTATTCTGTGCACAGGCAAATGTATTTTCTTTTTTTTTACATACATGATGTGTGTTGCTTTATTTTCTCACATCTGATGGGGGACCCAAGAAAACCAGAATTTACTTATAAAAACCTGTATTTATTCTTACATGTTTAAACTTCAGTCCCCTTCCAAATACTCTCCATTTGATGCACTATACCTGTTGAAACTTTTTCCACACCTCCAAACAGTTTTTGAACTCATCGATTTTAATGCCTTTTAGTGCTTCTGTTGTTTTTTGTTTCACCTCTTCCACATGGGCACAATGCTTCCCCTTGAGGACTTTTTTCATCCTGGGAAACAAAAAAAAAAGTCACTTAGGGCAAGATGGGTGAATGGGGAGGGTGAGGCATGGCATGGGAGTCACACAGATTTAGGTCAGAAACTGCTGAACGCTCACCAGGGTGCAGGCAGGTGCGCTTTTAAATCATGCATTGTGAAATGGGCCAGCGCATTGAAAGAGTCTTCAACAAAAAATCACGGAAGCCGAACACAGCCTCTCACAACAACGGCAGCTGGTTCACTGATGCAGATGGGCTCCGAGAACACTCACGTAGTGGGGCAAGCCTGTACTCGGAGGGGCCCGCCCTCCACAAGACAGTTCCAGGGTTGTTTTTAGTCCCCCCTCGTGTGCATTAGAAGTAATTCCACATCCAACCCTCCTTGGTCCTGGTTGCACACGGTGCTCCATTGCATGAAGGTTCTCTGCTTTCCTAACCAGTCCCGCCTTCTAGGCTGCATCAGGTCCTTTTTTCTTATGGCAGTGCTGCAGTGAACAAGCTTTTACATGCCTCATTTTGTACAAGGGTGAGCATTTCCAGGGGCCAAAGCCCAAGAGGTGGCATCTCCGAGTAAGAGAGTGTGAGTGAGTGTGGTTCCAATAGGCATTGCTTGATGACCTCTCTCCCATCGGCACTTGGGATACCTGTTTCCTGGAACTGCACCCTTGCCAGCATGTTGTGCTTACCAGAGTTTCGTCTTTTTGCTATCCTGGTAGGTGAAAAATAGTATTTATTTATGAGTGAGGATTTACATTTTTAAGAGCCATTTTTACTTTCTTTTTCTTTACTGATTTGTAGGTACCACTTATAGAGTATGGGAGCCAACCTGTAATCTGTGAGAGGAGTTGCAGACATTTTTCCCACTTGTCATTTTTTTTATACGTGTATATTGGCTTTTGCCAGGCAAGGCGGTTATACTTCATTTTGGGTGAAGAGAAATTTCACTCCCTCTCCCTTTTAAGAATTTGAGGGTTTTGTTTCATAGCCGAAGTCCTCCACAGCAATATTACTTTAGAAATTCTCTTAACATTTCCTGTGGTGCTTTTTATAGTTTCCACAAAAACCTTTCTATTATGAAGAATGTTAAACATATTCAAAAGTAGAATAGTGTAATGAAACCATCACCCAACTTCAGCAACTACTGACTCACCTGTTCCACCCAGACCCCTCAGCTTCCCTCTCTGGACCCTTTACAGTCAAAGAAATGCCAGCTACTTCATCACTTCATCAGCAGTGTCTTAGTGTCAGTCACTAAAGGTGGGGAGTCCTTCAGCAATGTAATTACAGTACCATGTTGGTACCTCAAAGTTGAATACTTTCCAATATCATACATCCCTTAAGTGTTCAAATTTCCAGTTGTCTCAGACATCATAATCTTTTCTGTTGGATTCAGAATCCAAATAGTCTATATACTGCAGTGGGGATAGATCTTCTAAGTCTCTTAATTTCTAGGTTCCTTTACTTCTGCTCTTCCTCCCCACTCCCACGGCTTGATTTTGTCTTGTGGAATTTTTTGTTAGAAAAATGATTCTTCAACCTCCTATATCTGGATTTGCTTATAGCATCCTCATGGCATGGTTTAATGTATCCCTTTGCAGCTCCTTAAGTTGGCACTGGGACCCATAGCATCAGCAACACCTAGTTTTCTTCTCCTCCAGTATATTTCATAGTTAGCATTGTGTTCTGCCAGAAGGCAGATAACTTCTGGTTGTCTTCTGGGTGCACTGTGGTTGGGTGCATTAAGTTATTGGAGAGTTAATATTATCATATTCACATAATCTGATATTAATTGGAGAATAATAATTCCATGCTCTTTTTATCTGTGTCCTCAAGGTTCACCCATGTTTTTGCATATTTCAGAGTTCCCTTCTTTTTTAAGGCTGCACAATATTCCATTGTACAGGGGTGGGCAAAAGTAGGGTTACTGTTGCCAGTACATGAAGCATGGAGTTTATTCTTCTGTTTACAAACTATTGTATTATTTATCTGCATTGCAACTGCAAACCTTTTGCCCACCTGTGCGTATATACCACGCCTACTTTATTTGCTCACCTGTCAGAGCACATTGAGATTGTCTCCCTGCCCGGCCTGTGGTGAGCAGGGCTGCAGCACAGGCAGAGACTGCTGACGTCTCCTTGAGATGCTGATTCGGCTCCTTCGAATGGACGCCCGGAGTGGGGCCACTGGGTCAGATGGTAGTTCCAGTTTGTTTGTTGGGTTTTTTTTGTTTTTGTTTTGAGAGACCTTTATACTATTTTTTCCAAAGCGCTGCATCATTTTGCATTAGCTGGAATATTTTTATAAAGAGAGACTTCTCTCTTATCTGCTAGTTGATTAGTTTGTGGTACAGTTTGTAAAGGAGAGGCAGGGTAAATGCCAGTTTTTTTTGCCTTATTTCCCAGTTTGCAGAATGAATTGGTTCCCTAGTGTCCCTACAATGCTGGCCAATCAGTTTGATCATTTTGAACTCACAGGTTTAAACCGATTTGATGTTTCAGTCCTTACCCTTATCGATGCCCATAGTGTCCTTTATTTGGACAGCAAGCTCCTCTGTAGGCTGAAGCCTTCCCTACCCTTTGGTGCCACCATCGGGGGCTGTGCCACTGCGAGCTTTGATATCTGGTAAAAAAAGATGGTCCAAGCCCATCTTGTATGTCTGGGTTTTGTCCTTGGTTTTTTTCCCTCCTGAAACACGGAATCAGCCATTTCTTTAAGTACATTTGACTTCTTTTAATGGAAAATGCTATTTGGAGATTTCATTGTAGGCACTGAGTGTGTGGATATGTGCTTCCTTCCTTCCTTCCTTCCTTTTTTAGATGTAAATCTTTTTCCATCTTGGAATTTATTTTGGTGCAAGGCATCCGTTTTGTTTTTTATCCCAGAGAGCTACTCACTTGTTGTAAAACAACATAATGCCACCTTTATCATACTGCTACATTTCTATGTCTTTGGAACTAGTTCTGTGGTTTTTTTACTTTTTCTAGTCTCTGCTTGTATTTTTTTGTTGTTTTTGTGTGAAAACAATATTTTTGGCTATTTTTGTATATTTATATGTCCAAATGAATTTTAGAATTTGTTTGTCTGCTTCAGGAAAAAAGGAATCTTGTTTATGTTTTTATGGGCACCATTGGCGTGATAGCTGCTGTCTCGGTGACCGGGGGCTTCTGTCTTATACACGCAGAGAGGCTCTGTATGAATCGGTGCTGCTGCACAGCTGGCCGCCCCCAAACCTGGTTCCTTAAACGGCACACACCTGCTGTTTCTGTGGGTGGTTCTTGTGGCCTGGAAAGCCCAGCTGGGGCTGGGTGGCCTCAGGTGGCCTCGCCCACATGTTGGGGGTCTCACCTCTTACAGCCAGGAGGCTGGGGTCAGACCGTGGTCTCATCTGCAGGGTGAACCCAGGCTACTTCGTACCTGGTCACAGAGGTGCTCCTGCTGTGGGAGCAGCAAGACCCAACCCCCCCTCCTGTGCAAGTGCTTTTCAGGCCTTTGCTTGCATCACATCTGCTGTCACTGTATTGGCTAAAGCACGCACGTGACCAAGTCCAGAGTCAGGAGGTGGAAAAATAGCCCTCACTTCTCCGTGGGAGGAGTGGCAGTCGCCCTGCACAGGAGCATTCATCCGGGGTGGGGAGTTTCATTGCAACTGTTTTTGCCACAATCTACAGTACTTCCCAGTTTTTTCCAATTTTCTGTATCTTTTAGGAACATCTTAAATCTCTTTCCAGATCAGTCTTACACATCTTTTTAGTTTATTCCTACAATACATATTTTATCTTCTGCAGCTACTGTAAATGGTATCTTCCCCCAGCCTCCATTTTAACATGGAATTCTTGGGCAGGTGACACCTGTAACACTTAAAAGTAAGAGAATAAATAGTAAGAAAATACACTGAGGAATCCCACTCCCACTCCTGTTCTTGTCCACTCATTTTCCTTTCCCATCCGTTCAGGTAACAAATGCTAAAATAATTTATCTACTGTTTCTTTCTGGAAATACTGACAAGTATAAATATAAATGTTCTTATACCTATGAACAAGGTAGCATATGATACGCCCTATTCTGCAACTTGCTTTCCTCACATAGTGGTGTCTTCATGCCATGCGAGTGCGTGGAGATTGCTCTCATGTTCTATTGCTACATAGTATTCCCTGGCAATGGCATTCCTAGGGCTGTTTAACCAGCCGCCTGTTAGAGGGCGCTGTGGTCACATCGCAAACAGCGCTGCAGTAAATAACCTTGTGCGCGCGATCACAGGTGCGTCTCGAGAGTGGATTCCCAAAATGAGACTTCTGGGTCAAAGGGCAAGAGACTCTCTGAAACTGTGTTCCAGGAGCACTTCTCACTTATCACATTGCCAAAAACCCGAAAGTCAGCTCATGGGTTCTGCCTGTGTGCCTGTGGAGAAGAGCCACTGCTTTCACATCTGCTGCTGGTAGAGGTTTAAGCCGTACAGCCCCCAGTGGGGGGAGTCTGACATCATCTACCAAATTAATTTTTCCTTCTGTGTGAGATTGAGCATTTTTCCCCACATGTTTATGGGCCATTTATATTTTTCTATGACCTCTTTGTTCCTCTGCCCATTTTCCTGTTGGGTTGCATATCGTTTCCTTGACTTCTAGAAGATCTTTATGTAGTAGATTAACCTTTGTGATTTGAATTGCAAAGGTTCTTTCCTGTATAACTCATGTCTTACATATCAGTGATTTTTGTGTAACAGCTTTGTTCCCAGCCACCTTGTAGGAGTCAGCGAATTACGACCTACAGTCAGAGTCCAGCCTGTCGTTTTTTTTCTTGTAGGTAACATTTTTTGGAGCACAGCCATTCCTGTTGGCTTAAATGTTGTCTGTGATGGTTTTGCACTATCACAGCAGCAGAGACAGATCTGTGTGGCCCGCAAACCTTAAAGTATTCACTGTCCAGTTCTTTGCAGAAAAAGAAAAACCAACCCCAATGTAAAGCAGCCATGTGTTTTTGTAGGATGCAGTTGTTTTGACTTGAACTTAAAAATAAAAAGCCAATAAAACATTTCGTGTGTGTGTATGTGTCTTTAATTATGAAGCTGTGAAGCCATGGGTAGAGCAGGCAAGTCGCATGTGGGTGTCAGAAGCATCTGTTTTGGCACATGACTTGGTAGTAGTGATGTTATGTGTGATGTGGCCAGTTTGTTCCCGCCATATCAAGTGATTTGTTGAAGTGCTTTTGTCGGATTGTTCTTCTGTGCACTACCTAACAAAGCAGTGGTCTGGGTAAGCTTGGCACTCTCAAAGCCATCCTGGTCTCTGGCACATAGGCTGCCGCGTGGCCTCATTCGGAGGCTTTCCTGGGCCCAGTGTCTCTTCAGAACCGTTCTGCCTGAGTGGAATAGGCCGTGGGGGGGTGGGGGAGGGTGGAAGAGGATGGCACAGTCTGATTGCTTATTAGTATTTAGAACTTTTTCCTCTTTTGGATTAAATAATTGCCCATTGTTACACTGAGATTTAAGGTGAGATTTAAGATTATTCTATTTCTTGGAAATTTATATTCCTGTGCTCAGTGACTTTCTATTTACATTTCTATTTATTTTAGAAATTTCCCAAACTGTCCATCTAATTTGTCACTAGTTAAAAAGTTCCTTTAAGCACATCATTTTGTCAGGATGCCAGGTATATAAACCTGTTTTAGGAAAAACATTTTTAAAGAACGTATTAATTTCATCGGTAGTTTATTTTTGAAATTTTGCATAAGAAAAATCAAGTTTTCAGCCATTCTCAATGGCTGCTCCCAATGCCTTAGAGAAATTTCTTCTTTTGGGGAAGATCTTTACTAGAACGACTGTTGAAATACGACCTTGACAGACCTGCGTCATCTCTACTAGGTTCTTGCCTAGGTCATTAAACACCCTGCGTGTGCATGTTTAAGGAAATGGACTGACTTTATTTTCTTCTTTGGAAGTTTCAAGGGCACCACACCCGAAACGTGATAATTAATTGACCCATGGCCTCTTGGAAAGGGTTCCTTATCTTGGACCCTGGGGCTACTACATTTAAATTTTTTTTGAAGATTTTATTTACTTATTTTCAGAGGGGGGGAGAGAAAAAGAGGGAGAGAAACATCAATTGGTTGCCTATGTACGTACCCCGACTGGGAACCAAACTGGCAACCCAGGCATGTGCCCTGACCCGGGATCGAACCAGTGACCTTTTGCTTTGTAGGATGATGCCCAACCAACCAGTTGAGCCACACAGGTCAGGGTGTCTTTTAACGCTTTTAAATGAAGCAGGTGAAACTGTGGAAAAGCATCCTTATCAGGCTTTCTGATGACTTAGCAAGAAAGACTAAGGGGTAATTGGATAGTGGCTTCAGAATTCAGAAAACTCTTAGTAGATAGGAGCGGTGGGCTGAATGTATAACAAGATAAAATTTTACAGGGCTATTTAAGATTCTGTATTTGATTCCAAACGGCAACTGAGCAAGCATAAAAGCAGTTAAAATCACGGATTGATATAAATTGAAAAGCATTTCAGCCTTGGTCACTTAACATAGGGACAAGTACATCTGCATATATTAATGTTATATATGCTAGTGCTCTCAGGGTCTATTAGAATAAGTTCCGTTTCTTTTGATGATCTCGATGGTCAGGAAAAGGTAATAAACAGGAAGGCATTAAATATCTAAGATTTTTGTAAAGAGCCAAATGAGTGTGTGTATGTAAAACAAGCTCCTGTTTAAAAAGGGAAACTGGTTACATAGAAATATCACCTGCACCCTGAGCTTCACCTCTCACAGGTGTCAGGCTAATAAGGAGCCCTTCAGTCTAGGATTTCTGAAGGTTACATTTTTTACTTACTTTTTGAGTGTCTTTTTAAAAGATGAGAGAGCTCCATTTCTGAAGATTTGCTACCTTTTTCCAGGATTTAGTTGTGATTTATGTAAAACCGAAGAAGCAGATGCTTGGGAACGGGAGCTCGTGGTCTGCGTGCTGACCTCTGTGCGGGCTTTGTGGCTGCTGGTTTTTTTGTTTGTGGTTTTTTTCTATTTTGAACTGCTTAATTCTCTGTTGTTCATTGTAGGTTCTAGTTTTTTGGGTTTTGGATTTTTTTTCCTTCAAAATAGGAATTATCCAGTGTTTTTGTTTAATTTATAATGTTTCTTAATAAGTTCTTTCATTTGGAATTACTGACTTGTATCAGCTTGAACTCTGGGTTGCAAGTGACGGAATCTGACCTCATGTTAGCTAAAGCACACAAGGAGATCCTTTGGTTCATGTGACTGCAGAGTCCCCAAGGGGAGAAGTAGCTGATGGCCTGCCCAGTGATCTCATCGGGAAGCTGCTTCCCTCTCATCCCTCTCTGCACTCCACTCCCCTGGATTTTTCTGACTTCTTCATACTCAGCTCCTTAGCCACTGGCAACATTGTAGACAAAGACCACTCTCCCCAGCATTTGCATCACTTTCTTTTTCTTCCCCTTTATTTTTATTGTTGACACTATTACACTTGTCCCCTTTTTCCCCCTTCGCCCACCTCCACCCAGCCCCCGTCCCCCTTCCCTCTGGCCGTCACCGCACTGTTGTCTGAGTCTGCTGGTCAGGCGTCTGTGTTCTTTGGCTGATCCCTCCACCTTCTTTCACCCAGTCCCCTCTCCCCTCCCCTCTGACAGCTGTCAGTCTGTTCCCTGTGCGCAGGCCTCTGTTTCTGTTTTGTCTGTCAGTTCATTCTGTTCATTAGATTCCACCTCTGGGTGAGATCACATTTGTCTTTCTCTGCCTGGCGTATTTCACTTAGTATGATACTCTCTAGGTCCATCCACGCTGTCGCAAAAGGTAAGATTTCCTTCTCTTTACGGCCACGTGTGTAATTCCATTGTGTCAATGCACCAGAGCTTTTTAATCAACTCATCTGCTCATGGGATGGGTACTTGGGCTGTTTCCAGATCTTGGCTATAGTGTAGAACGCTGCAGTGAACATAGGGGTGCATGTCCTCTTTCAAATTGATGTTTCAGGGTTCTTAGGGTATAATCCCAGCGGTGGGGTTGCTGGGTCAAAAGGCAGTTCTAATTTTACTCTTTTGAGGAGACTCCATACTGTTTCCCACAGTGGCTGCACCAGCCTGCATTCCCACCGACAGTGCACAGGGTTCCCTTTTCCACATCCTCTCCAGCACTTGTTTGTGGATTTATTGATGGCGGCCGTTGTGACGGTGTGAGGTGACATCTCATGGTGGTTTTAATTTGTATCTCTGATGATTAGTGACATTGGGCATTTTTTCATATGTCTGTTGTCTGTCTGTATGTCCTCTTGGCAGAAATGTCTCTTCAGATCTTTTGCCCATTTTTTAAATTGGATTTTTTGTCTTCCTGGTGTTGAGTTGTAAGAGTTCTTTCTATATTTTGGAAATTGCCTCACTTTCTGGGAAAGAGTTCTGATTATCCCTGTTGGGGTTTCTGCTCACCAACTGCTTGGAGTCGAGACAGAAACAGTTTCCAGAAGAAGGATGGGGGAGGACAAGACAACAGATGTTTACAAAATAGGTCAAAAGGCATGAATATTTTTGTGCTTCTCTCTTCTCCCAAAAGGAGGTGTGTGCTAAGGATGGTGGGTTGTACGCGTGCCAGGCAGGTGTGTGGTGGCTCACTTGGTGTACCAGACATTCACTGTGAGAGTCCCGAGTCCATGAACGTCGTATTTACTGTATGTACACAGTGGAACCTAATGTGTAAGATTGCCGCCTACTGGCCACTCACCTTGTCCGTGATAATTTCGACCGAAGTCAGTGTACGTCGAAGTTATCTACTGACTAGGAACTATGTGGACATTTAGCTCTTGAAAATAAGTCATTTCTTCAAAGTATAACTAACATTAGAAAAGCAGTGCAGAAAACAACTTTTTTTTCAAAGGCCGTATCAGAAATAGTTGGGCAGGTTGGCGGTCGGGGTCAGCGTTTTAGGTTTCCGATGCTGTGCGGGGAGAGGAAGAGGTGGAGGGAGGATGAGGGAAGGCCGTGAGGGGCGGTGGAGGTGAACGCAAGGGCAGGAAAGGGAAGTGGGTGCTGGGAGGCCGGGTCCAGAGCTGTTCAGTGCTGAAGGCTTCCAGGCAAACTTAAGCTTTATAAGAATAATTGCTTCTCCAAAATAGACAGAATGGGAACAGATGCAGACTCACAGGAGCAGACTGGTGGTTGTCGAGGGGAGGGGGCTCGGGGAGCTGGGTGAAAAAGGTGAAGGGATTGTACAGATGGTAGTTACGGAATAGTCACAGTAGGTACAGCACAGGGAATGTAGTCAGTTGTATCGTAATAACTAGGTATGGGTCCAGGGTGGGTACTGGAAAAATCAGGGGACCACTTTGTAAAGTATATGATTGTCTAACCACTGTGCCATACACCTAAAACTAATACAAAATAATATTGAATGTAAACTGTAATTTAAAAACCAATGTTGGTGAGGATGTGGAGAAAGGGGAACCCTTTGCATTGTTGATGGGAATATAGACTGGGACAGCCACTGTGGAAAGCAGTATGGAGGTATCTCAAAAAATTAAAAATGGATCTACCTTTTGACCCAGCGACCCCACTTCCAGGAATATATCCAAAGGAACCCAAAACACTAATTCAAAAGAACATAAGCACTCCGATGTTCATTGCAGTGCTATTTACAATTGCCAAGTTATGGAAGCAGCCCAAGTGGCCATCAGTAGGTGAGTGGATAAAACAACTATGAGACATTACACAATGGAATACTACTCCACCATAAAAAAAGAAGAAAATTTTTTCCTTTGCAACAGCATTGATGGACCTGGAGAACATTATGCTAAGTGAAAGCCAGTCACAGAAAGACAGATGCCATATGATCTCACCCATATGTGGAATGTAATGAACAAACTGAACTAACAAGGAAAATGGGGACAGACTCAGAGATGGAGAGAGAGCAGGATGACAGCTAGTTGGGGGGAGGCAAGGGGGATAGACTAAGCACAAAGGAAAAAGGACTCGTGGACATGGACAATAGTGTGGTGATTGTGGGGGTGGGGGAGAGGGTATAAGGGAGTAAATGGTAATGGAAAAAAATACAAGAGATAAAAACATTTTGAAAAGAAAAATAAAATTTGAAAGAAAGAAAAAATAATTGCTCCCCTAGACTGAGTGTTCAGTTATTTTCTCTGTTGACATTCTCATTTGAGGATGTGCTTTTAAATCTTTTTATTCTTCAAAAATTATTCTCATTTCTAATTTTTAAGAAGCCTCTCTGGATAAAAAAAAGGCCTAGATCAGCGTTTGAAATAAACCTACTATGTTTATATACACTTTTTCCATGGGTAAATGTTCAATAACATTTACATGTGTTAAGAGTTTCCATTGTTTTGTTTCTGACATTCTGTTTCACCAAGTTGTAAATTTGGTAAACAAGAGGCTTTGGTATCCGGTATTTGGGGATTAGTTGGAGTTAGCTGGATTAAAAAATTTTTTGTGAACTGGGATTCCTGAGGAACAATAAGAAACCATCTGGCTGGGTCGGCGCACCAGGCCCCTCACAGGACACTTGCTGTCCTGCCTGTGCGTCTGAGCGCAGGGACCCCTGCCTGGAGCACACACTTATTTCCTGCCTGCCCTCATTGCACAAGGGACCGAGGCTGGTAGGGCATGTTTTTAAAAATATCCCACAACAGGACAAGCAGAACTCCATCCACTTGGGCAGCTGCTTGAGAAGACACCCGAGCACAGATTTCTGTCCTTTGTCACGGCCTAAGGAGGAGTAGCGGTGCCCACAGAGTTCTCTGCCTGCAGCCTGCTCTCCCCACTGCCCCTTCCGCCCTCTCTCTAAAGAGGCAAGTAAGGGGTCAGGTGCCACTTCGTGACTGACAGCACACTGCCACTTGTTTCTCGTCAGCGTTTCGTTATGAAAACTCTCAAACGTGCTAAATAGTCTACATTCCTTTTTCATTGAAACCATACGCCCACCGTGCAGACTCTGTAAGTGGCATTTGCCACGCGTGCTTTGTCTCATATTTGTCCATCAGCCCATCTTAGTATTTTTGCTGTATTCCAAAACAAATTAGTATTGGAGGTTTTTCCCTTATCTTCTTTTGGCTGTGAACCCCTAACCCTTGAGATGAGGGTTCCAGGCACCAATGAGCAAGTGTGAGGAAGCGCACTGGCCAGCGCCAGGCCCCGCGCCTTCCTGCCGTGTGCTGGGTGCGGAGTCATGTGCTTGTTTGCTGAGTGTGTGCTGTTTGACTCGCCCTGGAGGGAAACTTCAGTTTGCCTCTCAGGACAAACAGTCACTTTTAAAATAAACTCTGTTTTTAGGTATGTATAAGACCCAATTTAGAAAATGGACTTCCTTCAATAAGGTAGTCTATGAAAGACATTTGTATAGCATTTGAAGTGGTTAAAAAAGATAGATTTAATTATGTGTCATAAAAGTATATATGAAGTATGTTCTTTACAACAGTGATTCTCTCTCTTGGAAGACACATGTGGCAGGAGTCCAGGGAAACCCACATTTATGGGCTGGTGCCTCAAGGGTCTTCTTAGGGAAGAGGCTGGAAAAGCACCCCCACATCAACCAGCATGGCTTCACGTAGTCTGTTTTCTGTGAAGTTAAGCTTTCATTGCAGGAAAAAGTTGGACAATTGCAGCTCTCCGGGTTACCTGGCCGGCCTGCACAGCCCTATGGGTTGTTGTGTAGCGGGCTGTGTCGTAGAAGAACGTAGACGTGCCCTGCACTCTGAGCCTGCTTGCCTGGGGACAGTGCACTGTGGAAATTCGTCCCGGTGGCTCTAGAGGAGGCCTAGCGAGAGTTTTAAGGGCAAGGGGGCAATGTAAACCCGTGTGACTTAGGTGTGCGCATGTCTGTGAGTCCATATGCACATCCCCTGAGGGGGAGTGTTCCAGGTGAACAAAATCTGCACTTCCCCTCCTTATCTCCTGAAATGGAGGGGCACGCCTTTTCCCCTTGGCGAAAGGGGAGTATTCTCAGTACTTTTGGGAGGCTGATCTCTAAAGGCAGTGGGGTAGCTGCCAGCAGCCTCCCCTGTCCCACAACAGAACAGGGGCTCTCACCCTGGTGTGCGCCTCCCCTCCTCACTCACAAGGGGGTTGGGGACTCATTTCGGTGACATGTCTTCCTTTCTTCCCTGCAGCAGCGGCCGCTGTCCTGAAGTGTTCTGTTCACACCAGCGTGTTCACAACGTGAACTCAATGGTGGTTTGTTTTTGTGCTAAGTTTACATTCGTAACTTCCTTTCCTCTCCACTCCCAGCAGGCTCGGGTTATGTATGATTTTGCTGCTGAACCTGGAAATAATGAACTGACGGTCAGTGAAGGAGAGATCATCACAATTACAAACCCGGTAAGAGAACTGCCGCCTTTAAACCAGGTGGTCCCTTAAGGACTTATTTTTTAAGATTTTTTTTAACAAGTTGATCACTCAAACCCACATGAATTTGTCCTGTTGCTTACGAAGTATTGATGGTAAAGTAAGAATACGTACTCACAAACACTGAGAAAAGGGCAGCCCCTGCAGACAGCTGGTTGGGGCTCCGTCAGACAGAAGTGGAGAGACATCCCAGCCGGTCCCGAGGGGCAGAGATCGGGAAGTGTTCAGAGTTTCTCAGAAGCCTTGGCTACCGTTTGACAGCCTGTGAGCCGGGGGTTCGGCTAATTCTCTTTCATGTGAGGTCCGTGTTTTTTATCTTTTTACAAATGAGGGTAATGAGACTTAGAGAAGTTAAGGAATTTGCCCCAAAATCGTTCTGCTTCTAAGTGGCAACCAAGGATTCAAAGCCACGTCTCTCTGGCCTGTAAGCCCCTGCTTTTCCCTCTCTGCTGGGGAACACTGCATGTGATCCCGTGTCCAAGGCGTGCAGGGTGTACAGACCAGCAGGCTGAGAACACTGGCTCTTGGGGCCAGACCCAACAGGATGTGCGTGGCAGGCCATGCCTGCACTTCGGACTTCATCGGTCAAGTGGTGGGCTCATTCAGGTTTTGCCTGGTGTTCGTGGTTGGTGGTGGTGTGGTGGGCGGCAGGGCGAGACCTGCACTTCAGGGAAGTTAATCTAGTAGAGCTGAGTGGAGTGGAGTCCGGGGACAGGAAGGGCCGTAGCAGTAGGAGTGGGAGGAAGATGGGTAAGGAGGCTGTGGAGCGTCGGACCCAGAGGCCTTGGCACCTGATTAGGTGCTGTGGGTGAGAAAAGAGTCAGGGGTGCCTTTTTGTCCTTTCCACCTGAGATGGGGTGGGTTTATTAACGTATGTAAGTCTGGAAGAAAGAGTAAATGAGGCTACTTTTAGCTATGTTGAGTTTAAAGAACGGTAAATAATCAACCTTAGCCTGTAGCTTTGCCTCAGCTTAAAAGTGGACATGCAGAACTGGAGGTGAAGGGCTGGAGATAGGCCAGCCCCCTGGACATCTTCGACAGGCAGCTCAGGAGGAAGGTGCCGGAAGGCCTAGGGGACTCTGGGAAGGAAGGAGGAGGGACGACCAAGAGGGCAGTGGCTTCTTCATACTGACAGTGTTTCTAACCCTGTTTTCTGTTTGTTTTAGAGTTTTTATCGCTGTTCAGTTACAGTGGTCCCCGTTTTCTCCCCATCACTCCCCTCTGCTCCCCCACATTTAATCCCCCTGTTGTCCATGTCCACGGGTCCTTTATACACACGTTCCCTGCTCCCCCACATTTAATTACCCCCGTTGTCCATGTCCGTGGGTCCTTTATACACACGTTCCCTGCTCCCCCACATTTAATCCCCCCCGTTGTCCATGTCCACTGGTCCTTTATACACACGTTCCCTGCTCCCCCGCATTTAATCCCCCCCGTTGTCCATGTACACTGGTCCTTTATACACACGTTCCCTGCTCCCTCACATTTAATCCCCCCATTGTCCATGTCTGTGGGTCCTTTATACACACGTTCCCTGCTCCCCCT